>JAXIVJ010003705.1:2500-91017 GCA_036785665.1 Chirona hameri | reverse complement strand
ATATATATATATATATATATATATATATATATATATATATATATATATATATATATATATATATATATATATATATATATATATATATATATATATATATATATATATATATATATATATATATATATATATATATATATATATATATATATATATATATATTATATATATATATATATATATATATATATATATATATATATATATATATATATATATATATATATATATATATATATATATATATATATATATATATATATATATATATATATATATATATATATATATATATATATATATATATATATATATATATATATATATATATATATATATATATATATATATATATATATATATATATATATATATATATATATATATATATATATATATATATATATATATATATATATATATATATATATATATATATATATATATATATATATATATATATATATATATATATATATATATATATATATATATATATATATATATATATATATATATATATATATATATATATATATATATATATATATATATATATATATATATATATATATATATATATATATATATATATATATATATATATATATATATATATATATATATATATATATATATATATATATATATATATATATATATATATATATATACATATATATATATATATATATATATATATATTTATATATATATATATATATATATATATATATATATATACATATATATATATAAATATATATATATATATATATATATATATATATATATATATATATATATATATATATATATATATATATATATATATATATATATATATGTATATATATATATATATATATATATATATATATATATATATATATATATATATATATATATATATATATATATATATATATATATATATATATATATATATATATATATATATATATATATATATATTTATATATATATATATATATATATATATATATATATATATATATATATATATATATATATATATATATATATATATATATATATATATTATATATATATATATATATATATATAGATATATATATATATATATATATATATAATCAACAGTCGTATTCAGGTCGTCGAATACTGCCATTCGGTGGCCTGGTTGGCCATTAAACATGCAGCTCTACTCCGAGTATTCGCTTGTGTGACACAAAGTCTCGGCCGCGCCATTCATGTCTTTATTTGAAGTTGCCAGATGGTTAGCGACTAGCTAGATCATATATGTCATTTCCCCAAATCGACAACAAATATATTAATATAATAAGTTTGCTGATGTCTGTCCGATCTATTTTCCCTAAAAATATATCGTGAAATACAACTGACCCCAAAAACCACGAAACGTTATGTTATTTACAAAAACGTACCAGAAAATATCATAAATAAACTAGATTAGGTTATTAGTTAATCCCTATAATATACCTACAAATCAATATAAAATATTACATTTAGTAACCGCATGTCTTCCACTAGACATTTTCCACTGGAACTATTTCTAACTTCAATAATTAATATCTCACCACTGCAGGGGCGGATACGGGGGGGGCGGCCGCCCCCCCCCCGCCCACCTCCGCGCCGAAGGCGCGGAAGGGCCTCGTAAGTAAATCAATTTCTGTATCCTGTATCCGCCCCTGCAGTGGTGAGATAATAATTTTTGAAGTTAGAATTAGTTCCAGTGGAAAATGTCTAGTGGAAGACATGCAGTTACTAAATGTAATATTTTATATTGATTTGTAGGTATATTATAGGGATTAACTAATAACCGAGGAAAGGTGGTCTGTTACTACAGCCATTCTTTCTTCTTCTATTAGGGAACTCAAAACTTATATAAAGTGGGGAGGTGCATTACTGAAGTTTCACCCCACCCCCACACCCCACAGCCAGACATTCCTTTTTGCAAGTGTGTGATGAACGCTAACAGGACGTCCCTATTACAAAAAGGAGTGGATTCTGATGGTAAATGTTATGTTTTAAGCGAACAGTTGATCAGCATCAGGCAGGAGGCTTGCTGTATGTTTAACAAAACAAATATAGCTGCACATGGCGGCACAGACAATTAACCAGATGTTTGTTATATCAAGTTTGACGCTAAAATGTTACTTGGATTGATACCTACCTAAAGACGTCATTTCGGGGGCACGTGACGTGACAAAAATGTTCAATTGGGTGTGGTTTTCCACTCACATTTGCAAAATTCGGGACACTGACCCCCCCGTGCAATGCCTATAGACGAGCATTCCTCAGTATGATTGATGATTATGACCAAGGCTGTATAAACCAGGTAGAACACTCCGGCCGAAAAAGTGGTGACAACTGGAAGGTGCAATATTTGGCAGCCGTTGGCAGCCGGCAGCCGCGGTGACGTCATCAAAATAAAAAAGTGACGTAGAAGAGGGGCACTCGGCAGGCCAGCGGGCCGCCAGTCTCAGCTTAATGCGTTCGCTCTCCCACTTTTTGACGCTTTGTTACTTCGTTTGGCGGCCGATTGTTACAATTAAGATGTCTTTCAAGGAGCAATTAAATGGTGCATTTGATGCCATTAAGAAAATTGAAATATGATCAAAACTGTTAATGTTATGGGATGGCAAAGTTCACCAGACGGATTCTGGCAAATCGCTGTATGTGATTTGCCCGATCTCACAGCCGGCCAAGGCTCTCACCGCTACTCTACATCCACACCACCGTCCACATCTCAACCCACATAGGATATACTTCACTCTTCACAAAACATCAATACCGCCGTCCACATACCATCCATACCGCTGTTCACACAAAATCCACACCACAGCTGCAGCGGCCGCCTCCCCGCCACCGGGAGACCCCCCCCCCCCCCCCGAGGGTGGTGAGCGAAGCCCACGCTCCCTCCCGACTCACCAGGGTCACCGGCTGGCGGACGGTGGGGCTCAGCGCACTGGCCATGGCGGACGTAGTCGGTGCGCCTGCGGTCCTGCGGCACATGGTACGCACCTGTGGGCCGCTCTCCTGGCGGTGAGCGAAGCGGCGGCCGATCGCTGCACCTTCAGTGGGTGCCCCTCCCCCCCCCCCCCCCCACTGCGGCCTGCCGGGAAATGAGCGGGCGGACGCTCTGGCCGGGGAGGCCTCGGCCCTCCACAGGAGGGACGATCCAGCTGACGACCGGACCCTGGTAGGGGCTGAGCTGGCCGGCGGGGCTCTTCCGCGAAATCATGGGGTACCGCCTACCGACGCCCGTCCCCGGTGACGATCGTGACGCTGCGGTCAACGTTCATCAGTTGCGCGCCGGTCACTGGGGACGGGCAAAATCCTATCTACACCGCATCGGACGACGGCCAACAACCACCTGCGCCGGATGCAGCGAGAGGGACTGCCCAGCCTCTCGCTGCTTAGTCTGCAGAGAGGGGGCGGACACCCGGGGCACGTGCTCCTGCGGTGCCCGTGACTGGCGGGGCCCCGCCTCTGCCTACTGGGCATTGTGTACCTACTTTTAGCTTGACAAGAGAAATCGCGTTGCTATCTTGTATGATGACGACCCTAGAGTAGCCCTATCGTACTGTACTCTGTACTTTACGAATTAAGTGGAAGTGGTCGGATGAAGTGTGCAATACAATACAATACGATCCACCCGCCGCCGACAGCGAAGAGGGACGCGGACGTCGTCGCGGCCTTGGCCGCGGGCTCAAGGCCGCGGGCTACCTCCGCCAGAAAGGAGCCCCTCCGGGCTATGGCGCGGCCTCGTAGCCGCGCCCAGGAGGAAACACAACAACAACAACAACAACAAACAACAACAACATGGCCACTCGTCCGTCACTTCGCACACTGATTGTCCGCACTCACTCGGGGTTATATAGTACAACGTGTCACACTACGCGACGCCGCCGGCCTGGCCGGGCGCGCTCGCTCCGTCCTAAGTTCACCGACATCTATAAAGCTACGGCTTACTCGCTGCGGACGGCGGCTCACTCGCTGCGCGGCGGCTCACTCGCTGCGCGGCGGATCACTCCCTACGCGGCGGATCACTCCCTACGCGGCGGGTCACTGGCTGCGGTGGCTGGCGCGCGAGCTGTTGCGCGCCCAGTTGGGGCTGCGCGGCTCAGTGATGGGCATGTCAGACGGCTGGACGCGCACCGGCCGGTAGCGGCGGACCGGTCTGCGCATGGTGGACGGCCTCGTGCCACTGGCGGGCCACCTCCTCCTCCCTCTGCTTCTGCCGCTCAGCCTCCTGCTCGTCGGCCAGCAGCTCCGCTTCCCGCTGTTTCTGGCGCTCCTCGAAGCTCTGGCGGCGCGCCGAGCGCTGATTGGTGTGGAACTGCGGGATGCGCGGCGCCGTCGGGCCGCGGGCCGACCGCTGCGTCTGGTACGGCCCGCGGCGGGTCACCGAACACGGCTGGACGTGGAATTCGGCCGCCGCCCGCTTAGCCGCTTCCAGCTTCTTCTGTCTGCGGGCGGCGGCGGCGGCCGCCTGCTGGCCACCAGGCAGCTGGAACGGCTGCGGCCGGGTGGCGGCAGGGGCGCGCCGCTCGGGGACCCCGGCATCAGGGATCAGGGATAGGGTTGGCGCGCATCACGCCGCCCGACTGGTGCTGCTCCTGGACCTTCTTGTGGTGCTCGGCCATGTGCTGTCTGAGCTGCAGGACTGGCGACTGGGGCTTGTTGGCCGGCGGCGCCTGGCGGGCGGGGACGCCCTGAGGAGCGGCCAGGATGACGCACGGGGCCGGCTGGGCGCGGAACTCGGCCGTGGAGGAGTCGGTCGTCTCATCGGCGGCAGGCGTTGCCTTGGGCGCCGTCTTTGTGAGGTGAACGGCTCGACGGCGGTGGCGGGGCGCGCCTGTTTGGCCGGCACAACCACCGTGTGCTCCAGCACGCGGCGGTTCACGGGCCGGGCCCGCACCTGGTGCTGCATGGCCTGCTCCAGCTCAGCCTGCTCCTGCTGCTCCCGGCTGGGGATGTTGTTCATGGTGCGGGTCCGGGTCATCAGCGGCTGCGTGTGGCCGCTGGTCACGTGAGGGGAGGCCGCCTCCGCCGCACCGGCCGGGCGCTCGCTCGCCGGCGGGCCGCGAGTGGAACCGAGGCGGCGTCTTGCGGTGGAAGCCCTCGATCATCTGGGCGGTGGAGCGGAACTCGGCGGCCGGTCGGGTGGCGGCTGCCACGCCCTGGCACGCATCGTGAAGGTGGAACGGCTGCGGCCTGGTGGGCGGCTTCACGGCGGCGGGTAGCGTCCGCACCGGTTGCGGTCTTCTGGCAGCGGAGCGAGTCCAGCAGGGCCTGCTGCTCATGTTTGACCGCTTTCTCGGCGGCGGCACGGGCTGCCGAGCGCAGCTGCAGGACGCGCCTGAGCACGTTGGCCCGCTGCGCCGCCGGCGCCCCAGCGGAGGGTGTCCGCCGGGCCGGCGCCGGCTGCCCGGCGGCCGGGGTGCGTCGCGCCCGCGCCGGTGCAGGGGAGCTGGACGGCGTGCGGCGGCGCCCCGCTCCGGGGTCGGGCGTGGGAGCCCGGCAGGCGGACAGCCGCGGCGAGGCGCGCGTCGGAGCAGTGTCCACGCTGCGGCCGCGCGGCGTCGGCAGGTGGCGGCAGTGGCGGCCGGCCGCCGGCGTCGAGCCCTTGCCCTCTGGCGTGAGAGCAGTCAGCTGTCGGCGAGACTCTGCTCTGCTGGCTTCCGACTTATCCACCTTTACTGCGACGAGCGTGCGTGCTGTCGCACCTGTCGCGCTGCGAGTCGTTTCGCAGCCTCTCCCGCTTTCCGCTCGTTCAATAAGCGGATGCGGTGCCACATCCTGGTGCTCACGTACTTCGCCACCACCCTCTGGTCCAAGGCCGGCCACTTGGCGAGGATGCGCGCACAAAGGTGCGACTTAATGCCCGGGCCGACCCAATAGCGCTGTCCCATTTCCTCCCGGAACACTACGTCGATGTCCAGCACCGTCCGATACCATAATGCACTTGGGACAGTCAGGCTCCCTCGGCTGAGCGCACATGTCCACGCTGAGGGCACTTCCCTGAGCTCGTCTGGTGACGCCTCGTTTGTTGTTGTCCCCAGTCTTGGGTCAATGTCACGACACTTAGCGGCGACATATCCTGCCACGAAGGCGAGTGACTCTTCTGTTGGCAACTTCGGAGTCGAGGCCTGGACTGCTCGCTCGGGTTCAGACCTGTTCGACGGTGGGGGTGGAGACTGCGGCGTCACCTCTTGAAAGACGATTTCGATGTCGTCGATAGTCGTCAATGTCAGAGTCAGTTCGCCCTGCAGACCGAGGCAGTCTAGATTTGCCATAGCCTCGTTGGAGGCGAATCCCGGTCGGATGGTGGGATGCGAGCTGGCCGCTGATGTGTCCTGGGGCGCCGCCACGTCCGCTGCCAGTGCAAGATCGTGGTCAGCGCAGAGATGGGCGTGTTGAGGCTAGGGGTTCCTCACCGGTCCTGCCGTCAGGAACTGCGCTCCTCCGTTGCGCTCGGGACGCTCCATCTGGACCGGCATTGACGGCCGTCTGCCCCTGGCGGCGATGATGGGCTGCGGAGCCATCATCAGGAATCGCAGCCGGGTCTGCGCCTCCACTGCGTTGGGCTGCGTGTTTGAACCGCCCATGGCACGCAGCTGCGAGAAGCAGTTCTCCACCAGATCTTGGTTGAGACGTGCCGTCTTGATGTAGGTCACGCCGAGTCGCCTAACGTCAAACAGGAGGCCTGTCAGGGACTGGCAGTTTCTGACGATGCCCTCTTGGAACGGCAGTTTCCTGCAAGCAGTCCGACATCGCTTCCTAGCTGGGCCTTGCTGGTCGCTGCAGCGCGGTGGGAGCTTGGTGGTGTGCCTCACCAGTGCCTCCATGTTCGTGAGAGCATCACGCTGCTGGCGCTCAGTGTCAGGCTGGACGCCGAATGCGCACCGCTCCGATTTGACGTCCGACTTGGAGCGGCTGTTGCATACGTCAAACCATTTGTCGACGATGCGCACAGCGCGCGCCTCGCTGGCACGGTGGGGTAGGTACATATCCGCTGCTTTTGCCACATGCTCGGAAAGTAGCTGAGCTGCAAGATGTACCCTCTGACTTGTTTGACCTCGAGCCTGCAAACGAGAGAAGACAATAGCGTCATGCATCCACATTAGATAAAGTACTTCCTACTTCCTGATAAAATTCACGGGACCACACTGCGCGGTCAAATTTAAAATAATTACCGGCATGTGCCGCAGTTCTGGACACATTTACCGGCATTGTTACTGGTATTAGAACATGATAACCTGCACTCTCAATTTGCATCCATCATACCGACAGCATAACGGCACATCAGATCAACTATCATATGTCTATGCTTTTAACACCAGTAAGGCGCCGTGTTCGGCGATTAAAGAGCGAGCGTGCTCCGTTAACGAAAAGGGGCGTGCACGTGCGCACGTGAAGATGCACCCCACCTCTGACATGTGTAAGGCTCTTAGCTAATGGGCTTCTAAATACACACCAAATTTGAACGCAATCGGCCCAGTCGTTGCGGAGTTCTTGCGAGGAAACTATTCCTGACACCCCTCACGCGGCACGCGCCACGTGCCGTGGTGAGCACCGACGTGAGTCGGCACTGGTCTCAAACAGGGTATGGGAGATGGGGCTACTCAGCAAAGAAGACCGCTTGTCAATCGGACGTACGGTTGCAGCCTCTGAAAAGCGTCGCCGCGGGTCGGGTCGGGTCGGGTCGGGTCGGGTCGGTGTGTGTGTGTGTGTGTGTGTGTGTGTGTGTGTGTGTGTGTGTGTTAATAAGGCCGATTAACTGAATTTGTTAAATTGGCCTGGTTTCGAAAGTGGTGATAGGATCTAGAAGCGTAGTCTTATGTTATCAGCTTACGATATCAAGGGTCACATTGTCAATTCAAATAAAATCAAATAACTGAGTCGAGCATATGTTTGGTATGAGAAGCTATGAACATCGTAGCTTACTCGTAACTCGTAAGTGCTGTTTTGTTCGATTCGCAGCAAGCAATCATTCCGTATTCTTTACTTCACTTTAATTTATTTTAATTGTTGTTTGCTATAAAAAGGCGTTAGAAAGCACGGCAAACTTACGTCGATGTGGGTACGAGTCAGGCGCGGGCAAAGCTTCAGCTGTCCGTCACTGGCCAGCACAGAGGCCTTGGCGGCAGCACGAGCTCTGCTGGCTTCGTCTCGAGCGCTGCTGTACTCGTCTCGAGCGCTGCTGTCCTCGTCTCGAGTGCTGCTGTCCTCGTCTCGAGCGCTGCTGTCCTCGTCTCGAGCGCTGCTGTCCTCGTCTCGAGCGCTGCTGTCCTCGTCTCGAGCGCTGCTGGCCTCGTCTCGAGCGCTGCTGGCCTCGTCTCGAGCGCTGCTGGCCTCATCTCGAGCGCCGCTGCAGGATTCGGAGGTGCCGGCCGAGTGGTCCAGCCTCCAAACCTCGTCGAAGAGACCGGCATCAAGAATTGAGCCGTCTGGGAGTTTGAGACCTCCTTTCAGCACGTGCGTCCGGACGAGTTTTAGAAGATGGGGTGTGTCGGCGAACACCCATACTTTCCTGAAAAGAAATAAAACAGAGCGTAAATAGTATTGTTACGCATGACGAAAGCCTGGAATAACGGTTAAAACATACAGATTTTAAGACAAACTATTAATAAACGGTAATAGGATAGTACTAAGATTTGCAACAATAAGGAAGGAAAACTGGATATATATATATATATATATATATATATATATATATATATATATATATATATATATATATATATATCTGCTTTGATCCGACATGGACTTTACATGAGACGGTAGAACCAAAATCAAGGTACACACTACTAAACTTAGAAAATCAGCCGTGATTTATTCGCTTAATTACGAATACAGGGAAGGATACAGGGAATGAACAACTTGACGAAACATATTTTCGTTTAATCGCAACCTAAAACGTTGAATCATGGGAAATGGATATACCATTTTTAATCATTTAATATGAGGCGCAAATTGCGATCCTTCAAAGCGACTCTTAAAAAGTAAGTAAATTAAGCGATCCATTCCGGATCCGTATAACCACTCAAGCTTTTTACCTTGTTGGGTCCGCTGGGCTGGTGAACCATGTCTGGAGGGTCGCGTCCCGGAAGGCACTGGTGACGCCCAGCTCGACCCACAGCCGCTCGTTGATCGACGCCATGTCGCTCACAGCGGCAGTCACCCTGAGGCCGATGGTCTCCAGCCGACCGATGATGGATCGAAGCACATCTGGGGTCATGCGCTGGTCGAAATCGTACCAGATGGGCTGTTTCCATGGAGCGGTAAGTCCTCGAACCATGACGAGCTGCAGCTTTGACGCCTCTAAAACCACGTCACGGCTCTGGTCGTAGCAGATCCTACTGTCCAGACTCAGCTCGTCGAACGCGATCACACAGAGCCTCTGCATGTCGCTGAGGTCAGTCACGGTCGCTTCAAGCACCGACATCGCTGAATCCATCATGCCGGGAACCATTCGGAAGTGATTGGTCCACTGGGACAGGGTACTTAGAGAAGGCAGCGGGACTTTCATCGACTCTTTCACATACAAGTACGCCCGTCGTGAGAGAACGCGCAGACCCAGTGCTCTTCCGACGTCCTGGTCGGACCAGCGGACACGCTTGCCCGTGGTCAGAGCCCGGCGCTGGGCGGCGGTCAGAGCACCGCTGGCAGCGAGGGCACTCGCCTGTGAGGAGGACGCCTGGAAAGCGGCATTCTGGGTGCGCAGCGCCTTGTTTCGCTCCCGGAGCCTCTTCGAGCGCTGTTTGGACCTACTGCAGGTCTGCTGAAGCCGCCGTCGGAGCACCTTTTCGGCAGCACTACTGCGCTTCAACTCGGCCTCCTTTCGTGCGAGCTCTTGCGTCAAGTCGCGGATCATCTCCAGAGGTGTTTGGATGACGCACGTTCCTTCGGGATTCAGGTCGGAAGGGATCCAGGACCTTACAGGAAGACAATTCCAGAAGGTGAAAATAGGATAAAGGATAACGCTGCTTTGCAACTAACCAGCTCCGACCAATGACACCGACGGACAGTATAGTACACGTCCGATTCAGAGTCATAGGCTGGCGCAATTAGTGCATCATGTTCTAAGGATGGATGAGTAGCAAACTGGATATAAGGAATGAAACTTTCAAGATGAGTATATAACAATACGCGATGGTTAAATGGATTACTGGATTAGTCCACCTTTAACATGGTGTTTTCAACTGAGATAGCAGACCTGTAGCTTGGATATAGAAACTTCATGACACACGGCAGTTTATCTGAAAACTAACTATTAACGGTTCAAGAACAAATTTTATGTTCAAATCGCTGGGGGGTTTCCAGATGGCGGGGGGTTTCCAGATGCGGGTTGACGTCACAGCAAAAAGACTAGATTAGCAGTTAACGTGAACCGACTTAACGTGAACCGATTTTCCAGGTAAGTGCTGACATTATTGTAGATTTGAAATATGATTGCATATGACAGAAGGATTACTAAATACATTAATTGTCATTCTGAGCTTTGACACAAAGCTAAACTTTGTCGTTTGACGTAAATGTTGCGTCACATATGAAAATGACGTCATGGAATATACACACTTTTGTCAATATCTCCATAATTCATGGGTTTTCAGACAATTTGAAACCAGTATATTTATCTGCATAGACTGCTAAGTGGTTCTAGAGCACTCACTCTAATTTTTTAAGGTGGACTATTCCCTTTAAAAACAATTTCGAAAAGCGAATACAATCGGCAATATGCGATGAACAAAACAGACACCAAGAACCCGATTAACACCATTGAGGGGTGCACCTGTTCATCTCCTTTAAGTTGATATGCCATTGTTTGCGCAGCATGTCAATGTCTGAACACAAGGGATGGATATTTTAGAGTTGATAAGATACATAAGATATCATATGAATAAGTAAGTACCTGGTCAAGGTGACTTCTTCGCGGGCGATCTGTTCCTCGCCGGCGTCGGCGTCATCTCCTGCTTCACCAGCGTCGGCGTCGCCTCCTACTTCACCAGCGTCGACGTCGCCTCCTGCTTCACCAGCGTCGGCGTCATCTCCTGCTTCACCAGCGTCGGCGTCGCCTCCTACTTCACCAGCGTCGACGTCGCCTCCTGCTTCACCAGCGTCGGCGTCACCTCCAGCTTCACCAGCGTCGCCGTCCCCTCCTGCTTCACCAGCGTCGCCGTCGCCTCCTGCTTCACCAGCGTTGGCGTCACCTCCTGCTTCACCAGCGTCGGCGTCATCTCCTGCTTCACCAGCGTCGGCGTCACCTCCTGCTTGACTGGTGTGCCCAGCGGCTGGCCCTCCAGAAGAAGTCGATGCCCTTTAATAATGAACATACCATGACATTCAGGGGAAGCAGGATTTAAATATTTGCTGAATTCCTAGGCGTTGGGTGTCTTTTATCAACTACAGCAGCAAAGACAATTAGTAGATAGGTATAGAATATTCTTCAAAAGAAAATGTCCCGAAACATGCTGGCACATTTTATTACTTAGTCTTATTGTGTCCTGTTTCAACAATGTCGGTGGGAAGGGAAATGAGCATGCATAGACAAACATAGTATGGACATTATTGTAGATTTGAAATATGATTGCATATGACAGAAGGATTACTAAATACATGAATTGCCATTCTGAGCTTTGACACAAAGCTAAACTTTGTCGTTTGACGTAAATGTTGCGTCACATATGAAAATGAAGTCATGGAATATACACACTTTTTCATCAATATCTCCATAATTCAGGGTCAGGTTAAAACGCCTATCGCCATATTTCGCTAAATCGCCATTATATCGAAATTTTACTTCGAATGGCATGACCTGAAGATCTGACAATCACGCCCTCGATGTACTTTGACCCAAGGAATCGATTGAGACCACTTTTTAGCAAATCGGACTTTAGCTTTAGGCTCTAGCGCGTTTCAATACTTTGACTTGAAATTTGACCTGGAAGGTCAACCGCTATCGCAAAATGGACCTGATTTTGTATTAGCATGGTCATTTTGCGATAGCGGTTGACTTTCCAGGTCAAATTTCAGGTCAAAGTATTGAAACGCGCTAGAGCCAAAAGTTAAAGTCCGATTTGCTCAAAAGTGGTCTCAATCGATTCCTTGGGTCAAATTACATCGTGGGCGTGATTTTCGGATCTTCAGCGCATGCCATTCGAGGTAAAATTTCGATCTAATGGCGATTTAGCGCAATATGGCGATAGGCGTTTTAACCTCACCCCATAATTCATGGGTTTTCGGACAATTTGAAACCGGTATTTTTATCTGCGTAGACTGCTAAGTGGTTCCAGAGCACTCACTCCAATTTTTCAAGGTGGACTATTCTCTTTAAAAACAAGTTCGACCAGCGAATACAATCGGCAATATGCGATGAACAAAACAGACACGAAGAACCCGATTAACACCATTGAGGGGTGCACCTGTTCATCTCCTTTAAAGGGAGTGTGTCTACTCACATTGGCCATATGGAGTTAGGCACATGGGATTGTAGAGCAGATTTTTCTGAATTAATCCATAGCTGCATTTCTCCAGTATAACCCTAGTTGCCGAGATATTCCGTTTACCCCAGCAGAGCGCTGGAAGCCAGTAAGCAGACCAAAGTTACCGGGTTTCCACCAGCCTACATCCACCACTAGAATTTGATGCAAACTTGCCAACGTATCGCTAGCGTAAACCAATCACATTTCGACAAACAGCTCGTGAGCGCTGATAGCAGCTTTCGAACAGAGCCCCGGTTCTGCTTCGACTGTTTGTATACAATAACCGTATTGCTGATTGTCTTACGTGCGCCAATTTCGATTTCGTGTTTATAGTGAAAACAACTTCGTCGATATTTATACCGAAGTAAGTTGAAACAATTTAAGCGAAATTTAAATTATCGGAGGCCTATATATTAATTTTATCGCATTCAAACGTGATAACAACTGCTACTTATCGTAGGAAAAATGTTGTTGGCAATACAAAACAGTAGACACACTCCCTTTAAGTTGATATGCCATTGTTTGCGCAGTATGTCAATGTCTGAACACAAGGGATGGATATTTGAGAGTTGATAAGATACATAAGATATCATATGAATAAGTAAGTACCTGGTCAAGGTGACTTCTTCGCGAGCGATCTGTTCCTCGCCGGCGTCGGCGTCATCTCCTGCTTCACCAGCGTCGACGTCGCCTCCTGCTTCACCAGCGTCGGCGTCATCTCCTGCTTCACCAGCGTCGGCGTCGCCTCCTGCTTCACCAGCGTCGGCGTCATCTCCTGCTTCACCAGCGTCGGCGTCATCTCCTGCTTCGCTGGTGTCGGCGTCACCTCCTGCTTCACCAGCGTCGGCGTCATCTCCTGCTTCGCTGGCGTCGGTGTCACCTCCTGCTTCACCAGCGTCGGCGTCACCTCCTGCTTCACCAGCGTCGGCGTCACCTCCCGCTTCACCAGCGTCGCCGTCGCCTCCTGCTTCACCAGCGTCGGCGTCACCTCCTGCTTGACTGGTGTGCCCAGCGGCTGGCCCTCCAGAAGAAGTCGATGCCCTTTAACCATGAACATACCATGACATTCAGGGGAAGCAGGATTCAAATATTTGCTGAATTCCTAGGCCTTGGGTGTCTTTTATCAACTCCCCAATAACAGCAGCAAAGACAATTAGTATATAGGTATATCATATTTTTCCAAAGAAAATGTCACAAAACATGCTGGCACATTTTATTACTTAGTCTTATTGTGTCCTGTTTCAACAATGTCAGTCGGAAGGGAATGAGCATGAATAGACAAAACATAGTATGGACAGGAATGAGGCACATTTAAAATTGTTCATTTAAACACATAAATAACTTACATTGCCAGAAGCTCTTGCACAGACTTCCTTGACTCCCTTTCCAGGAAGCGAGCCTGACGTGCCTCACCATCATGTGATCTGCTGGGGAAAACAATATTGAATGTAGGAACATCAGCAGCCAGACAAATTTACAGGCTTCATGGAATGACATGAAACCTTTGCCACACAAACTACTTAAACATGTTCGGCTCAACAATGAAGGACACACAAACAACAGTTTAGCACATTTCTTCTGAAAGGAAATAGTTCACCTTTGGAAAACTTGTGATAGCAAGTTTTTGTTAACCCGCGCCGGGCCAGTGCTCGAGAATCCCGACTCGGGCCGGGGGGGGGGGGGGGCGTTTCGACGCCCCCCTCTAACTGGGTTTCTAGGAAACGTAGAGCACAACGGAAAACGGCGTTCGAAGGGTCGTCAGAAATGATTTCGAAACTAATTCAGATTTGTTTCGCTCAGGTCAATATTGAGGTAACCAGAGATCATCAAAGGTCAAATTTTCCGTTTTTAGGTAGCTTGATCCAGAAATCCCTTGATATCTCGGGAACTATGATAGCTAGGAAGAAACCGAAAAAAAATAGATAGCCCTTGAAACGCTCCATTAACGTTTTTTCGTCAGATGTAAGCTCAGGTCAATAGTTGAGGCTCCAGAGGTCATGAAAGGTCAAAATGGCTGTAATCTCGGAAAACGGTTTTCGCGAATAACTTTAGTAACGATACAACATTTATTGTGACACCATCGTGTTTCTCTCGTCAAGGCGCATTGAAATATATATATCACAACCTTTCAAGAGCAATTTAACAATTTGACCTCAGGTCAAGGTCACATGGTGACCCAAGTAGGTCACGGTGGGTCATATTGCATGTGAGTCGATGCGACTTGAGACAAACACATTGGTGCCATTTTCACGTTTCTATCTCATCTCTATCACAAGTTATTGGCAACAAACTGTTGGTGACCTTGGGTGACCTCAAATGACCTTTACATGAGCCACTTATCAAAATTTGCACCAGGGCCATCACGAATGGCCTAAGGAGACATGATTATGAGAGAATGGGACTGATCTGACAGGTGTCCTCTGAAAAGGAGGGATTTGAAGTTTTCCCCATTGACTTATAATAGGGAGGACATGAAATTGACCTGACCATAGGTCACCAACATACAAAATTCAAGATATACAAATTTTAGGTATTTATATGTTTATCATATCTTGAAAGTTTGAAACTGCTCAAATTTATTTTCATATTCCCAGGAATGGCCACCATACATGTCAATTTAGAACACAAGGTTGTAAGGTCTTAATTTCATCAAAACTATATGCATGCTTTTGGAATCTGGCTCCTCCCATCACACAGATGAACACAATGCCTTAGCCAATTAGATTTAAAGAAGAGTACACTCATACTATGGTAACCATGGCAACCTCATCAATGATTGCTACATGCAAGGTGATTGGCTGACTAGAAGCCTCGATCCAGGGGTCCACATTATTTTGTAAGCTCCGCATTCCTTCACCAAAAACTCAAATATATTGGGTTTTAGAGTATTTTCAGCGGAAAAAAAAATTCAGAGAGGGTTTGAACACGGTCTACAAAACTGCTATATCAGTTCAAAATCCCATGTTGAAGATGAACTATTTCCTTTAATTGGACTGTTTTTATCATCATACAATATATCCAAAACCAGTTATTTACTTACTTGTTGAAGCCTGGCCTTGGCAGTCTTAAGGACGGAACAGCACCTTTGTTAAGTCTTCGCTTTTTGGAGCTGTGAAACTTGTCCCGAAGAAACTCCTGGTATTTGGAGAAATCAGAGTGCAAAAAGTGATTGGAACAGATGGTACCAGTATTTACATTTAACTTGTCTTCTCTGCCACACTTCTGAATCCAAACTTGTCTTATAGCAGCATCCTTGGGAAATCGGTGGAACGATACATCATCTTCATCACCCTTTCTCATTCTGGCATGCATATCATTGCTGCACCCCCAAACAGCACAAAAAGGCATCTTGTTATGTCCTGTAATTAAAAACCCTCATTAATTGCATTCATTGAGCACTCATTTCACTTCAAATTCAACTTGAAAATTATGCTCATTCATCTGCAACAGTCAAAGGACAATGATAATTTGATTATACCAGCAGTTTGATTATACAGGATATATTTTATAGAAGATAAAACGTCACACATTTTTAATTGATATTAATTGAAATTACCATAAGATAACTTTCCTACAGGTTATATCATATTATTAGGTATGAAGATAAATGTGGCTGACGTGCCAAGATAGGCAGGCACTATGAGCGTTAAATGTATGCTTATGAAGCATTCTGGGAAAATAATGCTCTATTAGCCGATACTTTTAGTATTTTGAATTAAATCAACACTTACAATCTCAATCTTCCTTTATGCCACTAAATAATGCAACACAATATTTTAATTCGAATGAGCACAGCCTGCCACGAACGGAGCCACGGGGTCGGTGGGGCCTTTTAACGCAGCGAACCAGCATGGCGCCTGCCCATTGAAATGTAAACAAACAACTGCCCCCCTCTGTCGTCATCACTAACCGGCCAATCAGCGTCCAGGCACACTAGATGCTGATTGGTGCTAGTCGGTTAGGTGGCTCGTGATCAATGCGCTAAACACAGATGATGACTGTCAGTTGTAAACGTTGCTATCGCTTGTCACACTGTTTGCCCATGTTGAAGAGGCGGAATGACCCCCCTGATTATGACCCCAGGGGAATACATTTAACACAACTAGCTTCATCACTATAACAAACAAAAAATGACTTAATATAACCAAAATCACAAATATATTGAGGATATTGGCTGCTGGACTGGTCTACAAGCATTGAAATCAGCTCCATGTATTAGGTTAGGTTTGGTTAGGCTAGTTTATGTAAGTTAAATTGCATTATACCTAATACTCTAGAAATGGATGAATGCTTGCAAAATTTGGATGTCTTAACATAAAGTTAATAAGAAAGTGGTCTTTTCGCGCAGTAGGCGTAGGTGTACTGTGTTTGGTGACCTTGCAAGCTTTCCGGCAGGTCTAGTCACTGATCATGCTCATGTTTATTGAAATTGTCCTGTAAGGGTATCGTTACCTGCGGCGTGAGACGTCGCCCGGTCCTCTGTTGGGTCGAAAGACTCGGCACCGTGCTCGTGCTGTCCGCCTTCGGTTGGCGGCTCATGGGAGTCCTAGGTGGGGTTAGGTTTGGCTGTGACACACACACACACACACACACACACACACACACACACACACACACACACACACACACACACACACACACACACACACACACACACACACACACACACACACACACACACACTTACACACACACACACATACATACATACATACATACATACATACATACATACATACATACATACATACATACATACATACATACATACATACATACATACACACACACACACACACACACACACACACACTCACACTCACACTCACACTCACACTCACACTCACACTCACACTCACACTCACACTCACACTCACACTCACACTCACACTCACACTCACACTCACACTCACACTCACACTCACACTCACACTCACACTCACTCACTCACCCACCAACTATCCAACTGACGTACTGTCCAAGGACGCGGGTCCCGGGGCGGCGTAGGCTTCTCCTGGTCACACAGTGGCTACTGCTTGGTGCTTATCCCCTCCTTTGCTCGATAAGTTGTCTTAATCTAGCATAATTATGAGTACAACAGATAAAGTATCAATTATGCCGATGAATTGCCGAGGTCTAGGCCAGTGGCGTAGCCAAGGGGGGGGGGGGCAAAGGGGCCATGCCCCCCCCCCCCTGGAGGCCAGGCGAGCCCCCTCTGGCGACCGAGTGAGGGCCCCTGGGGCCGAAGGCCCCAGTGTTTTGGATGGTGTCAGGTGCCCGCAAAACGCCTTATGTCGCATAAAGAACGTCCACGAACAAATCTAACACGAATAAATAACAGCATTTAAGAGCTGGTATTTATTTCGAGGGCCCCTCAGGCCTTCCCAGGGCCTCCAATTCCTTTCGAGGGCCCCCTCTGGCATTTCGAGGGCCCCTCAGGCCAGGCACGTAGCCAGGATTTCGTCCAGGGTGTGTGGGGGTGTGGGGCGCCTCGAAAGGGCCCCTTCCCGAGCGTTAACCCCCCCAAAACAAAAGGATATGAAAAACTCTACGGATTTCGGCCACTTTATTTTGTGAGGTTCAACTTTCCAGGGGCCCTCTGATCTTTCCAGGGGCCCTCTGGTCTGTCCAGGGGCCCTCTAGCCTGCTCAGGGGCCCTTCCGAGCTGGCCAGGGACTGCACTCGCTGCTTCTTCACCCGGCCGACATCCTCAGTGGCCTCTCCGACCTGCCCAGGGGCCCTTCTGTGCTGGCCAGAGGCCCATTCAACGTAATCAGGGGCCATCTGACCTGCTCAGGGACCCATTCGGTCTGGTCATGGGTACCTTTGACATGCACAGGGGCCCTTTGAACTTCCCAAGGGCCCTTTGGTCTGCCCAGGAGCCCTCCAGCCTTCTAAGGGGCCCTTCCAACCTGGCAAGATACTGCGCTTTCTGTTTTGTCGCCTTGTCAACATGCTCAGAGGGCCCTTCGACCTGCCCTGGGGCCCCTCCGTGCTGACTGCACAGGGGCCCTTTTTACTTCCCAGAGGCCCTCTGGTGCTGGTCTGTCCAGGGGCCCTCCAGCCTGTTCAGGGGGTCCTTAAGACCTGGCAAGGGACTGCACTGGCTGCTTTGTCGCCCTGCCGACATGCTCAGGGGCCTCTCCGACCTTCCCAGGGTCCCTCTGTGCTGGCTCGGTGCTCATTCGACGTGTTCAGGGGCCCTTTGACCCGCTCAGGGGCCCTTTCGGCTTGTCCAGGGGTCCTTCTGACATGTACAGGGCTCTGCTGAACGTCCAAGGGCCCTCTGGTCTTTCAGAAAGGGCCCTGGTGCCCCTAAAGAACCTCTGAAATGCTCTAAACTCTTAAAGACCACGCTTCGCGTAGTCCATGAGCGTGGTCTCGTCGGCCTTTTCGGTGCGCTGCGCGCTGCGCGCCCGAAAAGGGCACGCCGGGCCTCCAGGGCGGGGGGGGGGGGGGGGGGGGGGGGGGTAGCCTCCCCCCGCCCCCCCCCCCCCTTGGCTACGTGCCTGCCTCAGGCCTACCGAGGTAATGTTATCGACTTTTAAGCGTTGGTTACCAAATGATCTGTCCGACCCCCTATTTCCCTAAATATGGCAGCATTTGGTAGCATAGCCAACGAGCTACAATAACAGCGCAAGCCCTCATGTGGATGCGCGTGAAGTTATTGTGACGTTAGGACAAAATGTATTGGGGTCTGGACGTTTGGAAGAAGACGTTTGGGATGGGTGGTGGTGGTGGTGGTGGGGGCACGGAAGTTGTTTTTAAGGGGAATCCCAAAGTCTCACATTTCTGAAAACTCATCAGATTTTACTTGCTTATGCATTGATAGCTGATTTAAAACAAACTTTCCTTAGATAAAGTTGCTTAGATTTTTTTATCAGGAAATGTGTACATTTTGTGCTGATTTCAGGCGGTTTGACGGCTGCTATGGCCCGTTTTCCCCTGGATCTGCCAAGTTTTTTAGGGGGGGAATCCCAAAAAGTCTCACACATTTCTGAAAACTCATCGGATTTCGCTTGCTTATGCATTGATAGCTGATTTAAACCAAACTTCCTTAGATAAAGTTGCTTAGATTTTCTTATCAGGAAATGTGTACATTTTGTGCTGATTTCAGGCGGTTTGATGGGTTTGATGGGATACAAATTTTTACCCCCAAACTCGAACTCTAGATCCGCCAGTGTGTGGGCCCCCAATTGGCTACGAGGGCCCCTCTGATCCCGTTTGGCCTCCCCCCCTGGCCGAAATCCTGGCTACGCCCCTGGTCTAGGCGATACGAAAAACGTAGAGATGTAATGCATTATATCCGAAGTAAACGATTTAGCATAGTGTTTCTACAAGATACCCATTTAACAGCGAAAACAATACCATATTTTGATAACTTATGGCATGGAAAAGCGTATCATTCTTGCTTTTCATCTCGTAGTCGAGGAACGAGCATTTTGCTTAATTCGAACCTACAATATAGCATGACAGCAAACAAAACATCGGACTGTGGTAACTTTATTATGATAGCTTGTACAATCTTTAATGAATCTTACCTTCTGGTTAATTTATATGGACCAAATAATGATAACCCAATATTTTATAAGAATCTAAACGATATGATCGAAAAATTCGATGTATGTACAATATACGATAGTTGCAGGCGACTTTAACTTTGTGATGAAGCCAGACGAAGATTCGTTAAAGTAGGCGAAAATAATGTCCGGGCCAAACAAGAATTCCTAGAATTAACTTATAAACATAACCTGGTTGATGTGTGGAGACACAGATTTCCAGAAGAACGTAAATACACATGGTTAAGAACCAATCCGATAAAAGCATGGCGTCTGGATATGTTTTTTGTTAGTGATAACATGATAAACTCAACGATTGACGTAGACATTATAACTAGATATCGTACAGACCACAATGCAATTACACTAGCGATACAGAGTAAACAACAGAGAGGAAACGGTGTATGGAAATTAAATATTTCACATTTAGCGGATGAAAACTACATAAACACAGTCAAAATGTGCATCACAAGCACACTGAAACAATACACTGTGCCCGTTTACAATGATGAAGTGTATAAGGATTATAAACATTATGGAACAGTTCAATTAAAGATAAGCGATACTTTATTTTATGAGACTCCGATAATGATGATCCGGGGTGAAACAATTGAATTTGCCAAACAAAAGGACGTCCGCCCCTGTAGCTCAGTGGGAGAGCACTGGACTTCTGACCTTCCCGGTAGTGGCAGCCCGGGTTCGAGTCGCTTCGGCGCTCGCTATTTGCTCCTGTCTGGGATGGCCTGCGTCCGGTGGCAGCGGTCGCACTCAAGGTCAGGTGACGACAGTGAGCGGGGCGGACCGTGTCCAGGTATGTCGGGCACGTAAAACTTTCGTCTCTAATTCTGTCGGACGCCAGGAATTGCGCGATCGGGTGGTGGGGTCAGGACCTGCGCAACAAGCTATGCTTAGCGTGGATCCTGACCTCGGAAATCCATCCATTGAAAAACATTCGGACTAAATTAAAAAGAAAGAAAAAAAGGACGCATCCGAACAACAGAAACAAAACTGGTGTCTGAAATAGTCAAAGCAGAAGAAATATTTGTTGCCTCTGGTCAGCAAAACGACGCCGCTCAGTTAAACTCATTAAAAAGTAAACTAGAAGAGCTGAGACGTCCACTGATTGACGGACTAATTGTTCGCTCCCGAGTGTCCTGGCACGAAAAAGGAGAGAAGAATACAAAATATTTTCTATCACTAGAAAAAATAAATTCCTGCAAAAAGAGCATTCAATACATGCAGGACGGAGATAGTTGCATTGCCAGTAACGCATAAATAATGGATAAGTTCTCAGACATCTTTCAAAACAAATATTCGTTAAACAAGGACATCATACCAGATTCATCATTCATAGCAAACCATGCAGCAAACAAGCTTAACACTAATGATAATCTTAATCTCGAGCCGAAATTAGTATGCCTGAACAACAAGTGCCTTGCATTCTATGAGAAAAGGAAAAACTCCGGGCTTGAATGGGTTTCCGATTGAATTCTTCCGTGCCT
The DNA here is from genome assembly GCA_036785665.1 of Chirona hameri. Classification (NCBI taxonomy): domain Eukaryota; kingdom Metazoa; phylum Arthropoda; class Thecostraca; order Balanomorpha; family Balanidae; genus Chirona; species Chirona hameri. The sequence goes on along the minus strand of JAXIVJ010003705.1, from coordinate 69,462 downwards.
TTTGGTCCGAAATTGGTCCTTTTCTATATAGAGCACAACACACTTCCTTCAAAAACGTCGATGGGCTCCCCACACATCGCGAGGGCATCATCACTCTCATTCCCAAAAAAGGAAAGTCTCCCCACACCTACAAGGGATGGAGACCGATTACGTTACTTAACGCAGATTATAAAATTATATCTACCGTAATATCTAATATACTGAAGACAGTAATGACTAAGTTAATTAATCCTGCCCAAACAGCCGTCACGTCTGGCCGCTACATTGGCGAAAACACCAGGCTCGTCTACGGTACTATACATTGGACTAACATAAACACAAAAACAGGAACTGTGTTGGCTGCAGATTTTGAAGCAGCATTCGAGTCAATTGCATGGAATTACCTTCGAGTAGTTATTAACCAGATGAATTTTGGCCCAAATCTTAAAAATATGATTAATCATTTATACCTTAGCACCGAAAATCATTCGGGAATCTTACTTAATGGTCACCTGGGCAAGACAATATGGTTGCAAAGGGGTATAAGACAATGAGACCCAGCATCTGGATACTTATTTAACTTGGCAGTTTCCATATTAACTGAACAAATTATTAAATCAACCAAATTAACCGGAATAAAACTAGATCCTCATTACGAACTGAGAATAAGCCAATATGAGAATAAGCCAATATGATACCATATTATTTTTAAATGGCTCTGAGAGATCTATTTTGGGGTTTATTGAGGAACTAAACAAATTCGGTCAACTATCTGGATTAAAAGTAAATATAGAAAAACATCAGGTATGACGATAGGGACATCATCAGAAAACAGCGTTAATACATCCTATAGTATTAACTTTGTAGAAGAGTTAACAATATTAGGAATACAAATAAAACGTGACATTGCAAAAGTAGCAGATCATAACATACAGCTTAAAATGCCTATGATAAAAAGTGAGCTGGAGCAATGGAAAAGACGGTATCTTACTCCCATTAGTAAAATAAGCATTGTGAAAGCGTTACTGCTAGCCAAATTGGTACATTTATTCATTGCACTCCCTAATATATATGTATATATATATATACAATGTATAAAAGATCTTGAAAGAATGTTTCTTTAATTTGTCTGGGGCAATAAGAATGACAAAGTAAAACGCACAAAACTTGTACAAAATAATTTCAAGGACGGCTTAAACATGGTACAGATAGATTACTTTATTAAAAGCATAAAACTCTCATGGTTGAAAAAAATTGAGTACCTCTAATGCGGACTGTCTAGTTCTTGCAGAGCAGGAACTCCCAAGTTCATGGCTCCTTCTAACGTACGGAAGGAAGAAACTTAATTTACTAAAAAATAAGTTAACAAATCCATTTTACATTGATCTGGTTAAATCACTAATTCAATTTAATGAAGAATATAACCCATCAGTAGCCTATTTCACAAAGCAAAAAAGTTTGTAATTACAAATAATTTCTTTGTAATTACAAATAATTTTTACACATGTTTGTAGTTTGGATTTCACAAAACCCCAGGGCAGTAAATCTCAATTTACTATTTACAAACTACTTTACAAAGATATTGTTTGTAAAAATGTTTGCAATTGCACAGGTTCTATTTCTCAAAGGTTGACGGAAGTGAGAAAATGTTTGCAATTACAAACTTGTAATTCCAATGGGTCAGGGGTTCTAAATTTCAGAAACTGCATTGACAGTTGACATTGTTTGACTGTTCAGGTTATTTTTTTTGGTGAGGTTGTTACGTTGCCGATGTTTTTAGGGTAATGGTTTAGTTATGCAATATGCATAGGTACAGCTGCCCAAAACAAGCTATTTCCCCGAGAGATTCGAACAGCGATCTCCAGCTTTGAAGTGCACCTTACCGATTGCGCTGTGAGGGGCGCCTCCGCGCGGAGAAACCGCATGGCGATAGAATTGCAGCGGTCAACGATGTCTTGTGCAATGTACAGTGAACCTTCACCCTTTACGAAGTAAGAAATCGGCTAGGTTAGGTGAAAAAATGGTCGAGAAATTCAACGATATTTCTTTTAAGAGTAGTTCTGTTGTTATGCTCCGCCAATTGGTGAATGGTCAAATTCTGTTTACTCTAACTGCTTACCAAGATGTATTTTTACGATCAGAGTTTGCATTCCGATGAAATGTTAATTAAAATATTATTCTCCCTATAACTAATTTTATATTGAATACAAAAATAAACCACAATGTAAATATTTGTTAAATTAACTTATTAACAATCAAATTATTTGTCATTAGCATCAAGTTTAATACAAACGTTCTTGATTTCAAGCTTTCTGCTGTACTAACATTTGTGTTTGCAATTTTCTTTACAATCGGTAATTCAGAGGTGGCGAATGTTTGTGAAATAGCTTTTTGTGAGGTTTGCAATATTTTCTTGCGTTTGTAATCGCAAACATGTGTAAATACTAACTTCTTTGTGAAATAGGCCTCAGACGAAGAAATAGTAACTGAGAAAATATGGTTCTCCGACCATACTAAATATAAGACGACAATGGTTAGAAAGTGGAATGATAAATGGCTAAGATTCATAGCAGACCTGTATAATGTAGATACTGGGGCAATTTATTCGAAGCAGGAATTAGACACTACGTATGGCATTACAATGACATTCCTGTGTTACAAAGCATTAGTACGAAGTCTCCCCAAAAACATACAGAGCTTTCTCTGTATGTTTTTGGGGAGACTATAGATATAACATATACTAAGAAACCAAATATTCCGTATAAAAAAGGTTTAGTACTAAATCAAAAGAAGTTTTCCAAATTTGCGTATAAGACATTCTTAACAAAGTTAGGAGTAAAACATAGTATTTCCAACGAACGTCTCCGAACAAAATGGGTAGCAGATATAGGCAAATTTACTGAAGGAACAGTACATACAGTTTCGAAGACAACGATGTCTACCTATTTAATATATCTACATTTCAGAATCATCAACCGTATTTACGCAACAAATAAATATCCTACTCACATTCAAATACTTCAATCTAGTAGGTGTACCTTCTGCGAAAATTCGAGACAATTTTTAATCTGTTCTGGCAATGTCCCATAACACAGATCTTAATCAAGGAAATACTGTCACATATAAGGACAGAGTACAGGATAATAATTAACATCAACTCAAAGAATTGGTATCTGTTAGAAGACCTCTCCAGTATAGATGTGCTGATAGTAACACTAATCAAATCATGTATTCACAGATCAAGGTTAAAATTAGTAAAGCCATCAGCAGAAGTTATGCTACAAAGTCTGAAGTTTGAAGCAGTTAAAGAATATAATATTGCAAGAGCTAAGTAGAAGATTGACACGTTCGACTGAAGATGGGGTGACCTAAAAAGAATACTCCATTGAACTTTGCAATTAATACTCATTTGAGGTTCTGCGCCGCCCCCGGGCGGGTGACTTGGACATAACGCAAACTACCCTTGTTTGTCGTATTCCTTCAACCCCACACTTACACACACACACACACACACACACACACACACACACACACACACACACACACACACACACACACACACACACACACACACACACACACACACACACACACACACACACACACACACACACACACACACACGCACACGCACACGCACACGCACACGCACACGCACACGCACACGCACACGCACACGCACACGCACACGCACACGCACACGCACACGCACACGCACACGCACATGCACATGCACATGCACACGCACGCGCACGCGCACGCGCGTGCGCATACACACACAGCGCGCAGTGATGTTAGTGTGCCTTAATTGTATGCTGCACGCCAGTCGTCGTATGTCGACTCAACACTACGTCAACTTATACCCTACGTCAGCTTATACCCTGTGTCGTATGGGTACCTATGTTGTTTGCACCATTTAAAGAAGACGTTTAACTCATGGATACAAATAAAACAATGGCTGTTCACAACTAAATTGCCTACATGTATCCCTACGAATGTGTTTACCATGTCACTGCTAAGGTTCGCACGTTGTGTTGTGTGTGTTTGATGATTACTTGCATGTGTATCATTTAAATAAATGTCCGTTTGTGAAGAAAAAAAGTGGTCATTTTGATGATTATTTCAATGAGAGCCCTATAACATTGCCCTAGAGCCATATTGATATAGCCTTCCAAGACACATGTGGCTGGTATCTCGCATTTTCTTTTCGATTATTTATCCACTTAGACATGCTTGGAGGGAACAGCTGAGCACGGTATTCAATATCTAAACTCACCATCCATTTCCGCTGTTGGGAATCTTCAAATTGAAATAGCCATGTAGGCAGGAATAATATAACAAACGTGCTAAATACCACCGTATCCACCATTAAAAAAACGAATGACGTGGTTCACTTTATCACGACGCCAGAGAGCCCAAGCCCACAGCTTCACCAATCAGACGACAGGATACATCCAGACAGACCAGAATCTACGCTCTGATTGGTCAATGTCAGTCTCGTAGTTCAGCACTAAGGTTAGGAAGTGGAATGAGGTGTCAGTTAAACCAAGACACAGCGATGTTTATTACGCATTCCTCACCTCCTGGTCCGAAGCGCTGATTGGTCAACAATTCATTTTAAATTGTTCCTGTGTTAGGTACCAGCCGCATTCCTGAGGGACCTAATATCCCAGTTCTAGTTTGGTCCCGCTCGCCGAGTCGGACCAAACCCTAAAGTACCCGGGAAATTCAAACGAGATTTTATTGAAATTTGTCAAATCCGACGTTTCTGTGCAGTATTTTTCGGCTATTTTGATGTTTTTGAAGACAAAATAATTATTTCACCGCCCCAAACCGTGTATTTCATGCGTTTTCGATTAGGTCCCTCAGGAATGTAGTACTTTACGGATGGTACCAACGCAATACAAACGCATCGTGAAAACGGCTAATGTGTACTTTATTATGTGTGGAGTGTCACTCATGCGTGCATGTGTTCTATCATCCATAGCGTCCGTCTGCGCTTTTAACTCTTCACATTCATATTGCTTTTATTTGTCATATTGTTTTATCTTTACTTTTATCCTGTTACATATTACGTCTTATATGATTTTCACGCGTGAATGTCATTTTGTATCGTGACAATGCGTCAGCAGCGGAATGTTTGACACTGTGGCTTTGACAGCAATCTGTTTGACACTGTGGCGGTAAAATATAATTGTCTGAATGGAGCCCACAAGGATACGCAAACAAAAAACGGAGCCTGGGATAGATTACATGTGCATTGTGCAATGTGCATTGTGCATTGTGCGCGTCGAATCATCAAACGAATCAGCTATAATGTCTCACTTAGCCGGTCAATCACCATTACCCCCAGCCGAAGGCTTCTAATTACCCCAAGTGAGGTAATTGCCCCCTATTTGAGAATCACTGCTTTAAAATATACTTTGAAGAGCTTCATTTTATTTTGTGTAAAACAATTGTATTGCGCTCATTGCATATTTTGAAATCGCGATTAAGCAAGAAACAGGCGAAACATATTCGGTGATCGGTCAAGAACACTTACGTTTATCCTCAACTCGATCTCGTACGCATGCGTGGTCTCCGGCACGTAAAAGAAGAAAACAGTTTCTGGACGACCCGGTAGATACAGTGTCGGCTCGACCCGCAGTAACAAGTAACAAGAGTAACACTTCTGCCACTTACTGTTTACGCGAGTCCGCGACCACCGCCCACCAACACAAATTAGCAAAGCGTATCTTTTGCGGGAAAAACGTTTGTATAGATGAGTCAACCGCGTACTACATGGGACAAACCGTGCCAAGCGGATTAGCAAACATGGGGACCCTCTCCGATTTTGTTAAAACTCCGCATATTTGTTGACTGTTGGGTAAAACTTCCACCAATGCCCGGGTTTGGCGATTTGACCTCAAGTCACTTGGTAGGTATCCTTGGTAGGCAAAGGTATCGTCTTTGCCGCCTCAGGAATGTGACGGGCCTCTCGTTTGATGGTGTGGACCACCGTCTTCACTGGACGCAGGTTTGGTACCGTCCGAGGGCTCCCGGACCTTGGAACGTCCTCCAGAGCACCTCCAGATTCCAATGTGTGTCTGTCCTCCTTTAACCGTGTTCAATGAAACTCCATAACCTGCTGCCATTTGCGTCCGAGCCTTGTCGGCGCCTGCCGGGCCGCGCAGGCAGCGTGCGACAGGTGTTCTCTTTGCGTAATTTGTCATGACTGCGGGTGACTGGAAACGGAACACTAACCCCTCCCACTCTGTCACCCGGTCAAGTACGGTGATGCCTGGAGATTGGAGGCAGATTCCACCCAAACAAGCAGAAAGCAACTCCGTCACGTCATGAGGCGTCAAGGTATCAGCACTTTTGCGCACCCCCTAAATGCATTGAGTGTGAACAAATACGCTACCTACATATTGCATACGCTGTAGTTGTCACTTGGAAGCCCTTCAAACCCCCCATGATCAAAGCATGCTTTCTCTGTCGGTTACACGTGCCATGAATAGGAAAAACAGAGTGAGGAACGCTACTAACAGTCCAAATATCGTTACCTCTGTTCGGTATTTTCGCCTTAATATTTAACCCTATTTGTAACAGGGGGGGGGGGGGGATTCCGCCCCCCCCTCATGTTTTTCCGAAATATCTCCCGACGTTCTAGCACCAGACCCATGAAACTTTGGGACTTTTCCTAGAATTAAACTCCGCATATGGAGTCAAAATTTTGCGTTCTTAACCTGAACAGAGGCGGTTCCAGGTCACGTGTTTGGGAGGGTTCTGCGGCGATATTTGGCGATAATACGGAAATGCGATCTTCACGGTTTCTTCCTAACTGCCTCTAGTATGAAGGAGTTACATCGGTTTACGGTGATTGCAACAAGTGCAAATTAGTTGATGTTAATGAAATATTATAAAAAATTGCATGGCAGAGGCGGTTTCAGGGGCTTGTAAAGGGGACCCAACACAAATCCCAGGTCCAGGTAGTCTTCAATGCTTGGCGGGAAGCCAATAGAGCAATGTAAGGGGCATTTATAGCTATCAAGATGTAAAAGATAGCTTCTCCTTCTATTATTTGAATAATGTATTACATATAGAGTTGCAGGGGCGTGTTCAGGCACATGAAAAGGGGGGTGACTGGCATGGTGATGACGATATGCTAGCGATTACAGCGCAATAGACGGTTAGTGTATAATGATATATGCACATATGAGGCCAGGAGAGGAAATTAAGTCATTTTGTCTTGCAGAGGCGCGCTCAGGAATGGAAGAAAGGGGTCATGTTATTGCAAGGAAGCTAAGATGCATGGGCCTACAATGACATAACATACTGCAGTTTTCGGATTAAATATGCACCACAGGGTACTCTAAATGATAATAAGATAATGGGCGAGCCCAGGTAGGGTAAAAAGGGGGGTAAGCACTAAGCAATGTGAATTGAAGTTGTAGGTGAAATAGTCACTGTTGACTAGTTAGTATCATAATAGCGGATACTATACCTATCAAAAGGTCTTGCGCTTCCCCACTTTGGATCCTGGATACGCCTATGATGAAGTACAGCATGCACAAAGGAACTATCTACGATCAGTAACTTATTTATAGTGCTGGGTAGCAACGTGCCTGCGGTTACTATTTTTTTCATATTTGACCTCCCTTTTTCACTGACCTGGTACCGCCTATGGCAAAAAAATATGTTTAATAACTGGCTTTTCTAATGTCACAATACCACACCATTTCATCTATAAAAAACATCAAAAGCGGTCTTATTACGCATTTACTTCACCCCCATATTGAGTGACCTGCACACGCCTATGATTTTTGAATTTTAGAAAGTCATCACCACATATTAATTTCCAATTCATTTTCTATCGATCTCCATTGGTTGCGTTAAAATTGGTTGATAAACATGACAGCTGTGTTGGATCACACATACCTATAAAATGTGTAGTTTTTGCCCCCTATCAAAAATGTAGGATTTTTATTTTTTAGAAATGTAGATCGTGTTGAGGGGAATAATATGCCGTTTTATTTGTGAAAATCGGACGGGTAGATCTCGAGATATCTGGTGGGGTGGGGGCGGAATCCGCCCCCTGTTACAAATAGGGGTAGCCTGTTACAAATAGGGTTGAGCGACGTTGGCCCCAATCTGTCTTATGTTCGGCACTATAGCCAAAGGTGAAAAAATCGACCAAAACTTGCTTCAAAATTGCAACAAAAAAAACAATGCTCGTTAAAGTTAGCGACATGCGCATATCGGAAGCTTTCGACAGAAGCACATAATAATGTTTTGCATTCCGCAGCGCGAATGTAAAAGTTGCCGCTATTGTGTCGCAAGTTTGTATTTATTTTTTGTTCTGCCAGTGGCCGTTGCTGCGTGGTGACCTCGCGTTGCGGATAGGGTGGGCGTCTGACTGACCTTCAACCCGTCCGGCCCCGTCAGACGCAGCCCCTGACAGCCGCCGGCGGCGGGGAGGGGGCGAGGCCACCCAGAGACAGTGCAGCGGGGCCACCGCTGCTGCTATACGGAGGTCACGTGCACCTCGGGTTGACTTAGACCGCGGCTGCAATTTTGAAGCAAGTTTTGGTCGATTTTTTCACCTTTGGCTATAGTGCCGAACATAAGACAGATTGCTGTGCCCGATCTGTGCTTGCTGCGCACTGATGCTGTGCTTGCTGTGTTAAGGCTCTTCCGGCTTCAACGTCGGCACTACATTAGTTCCGCGGCTCTTCAATGGAGTAATGTAATCAGAATTTTCTCCCGATATTTGGTGTTCGTGCTATATTTACTTTGCCTTTGTAGTGCGGAGGCGAAACTGTTGAAAGACATGCTTTTACAATATTTGCCGAATAAAACTATAAGGACAATTATAGAATCGGCAAAAGTTGCATGTTGTGCAGTTCAATTTTGGGGACTTCCCCTGCAAACAAAAGCAAGTGTGAGAAACTGGTCCGTCACCACTCGCCAGTGCACGGCAAAAAGAAAGGTTTCTGCTGACAACTCTCCAATAGAGAGCCTACGAATTTAAGTGCAATGCATCTCTAGTAGTATATAATAATGTATGCTTGTCATGTAGGTTCTTGATAATTCATTCTGTATGTTTCGCAAGCCAATAGATAAGATATGCAATTTTAACTCTAAAGAAAATAATTACATTATTAACCTCATAATATAATTCCGACGGATACCGAGCGCCGAAAGCGCCAAGCCGGAGTCCAACAAGCGATCCAAAACGGACTCAGCCGTCATGTATGTATGTATGTAGGTATGTATATATTTGCATTTTTTTTTGTGTATTTGTATTTAGCAATAAATCCACTTCGGTGGCTTTTCATTATCGCACGTCATTGGATAATGCACATGGACGAGTTGGACACATGGAAGAGTTGGCATACACTCACATTCACATTCACCGTTCATGTTCACACTTGATCACGCATGCACACGACATTCACAGCACACGAATCAGCGCTACTACCAGGATCCATGACAAGCCCAGTCATTGACTCATGTTACCTCGCCTCGCGGTGTTATCAGCGCTACCAGGATCCATGACAAGCCCAGTCATTGACTCATGTTACCTCGCCTCGCGGTGTTATCAGCGCTACCAGGATCAATGACAAGCCGAGTCATTGACTCATGTTACCTCGCCTCGCGGTGTTATCAGCGCTACCAGGATCCATGACAAGCCGAGTCATTGACTCATGTTACCTCGCCTCGCGGTGTTATCAGCGCTACCAGGATCCATGACAAGCCCAGTCATTGACTCATGTTACCTCGCCTCGCGGTGTTATCAGCGCTACCAGGATCCATGACAAGCCCAGTCATTGACTCATGTTACCTCGCCTCGCGGTGTTATCAGCGCTACCAGGATCCATGACAAGCCCAGTCATTGACTCATGTTACCTCGCCTCGCGGTGTTATCAGCGCTACCAGGATCCATGACAAGCCCAGTCATTGACTCATGTTACCTCGCCTCGCGGTGTTATCAGCGCTACCAGGATCCATGACAAGCCCAGTCATTGACTCATGTTACCTCGCCTCGCGGTGTTATCAGCGCTACCAGGATCCATGACAAGCCCAGTCATTGACTCATGTTACCTCGCCTCGCGGTGTTATCAGCGCTACCAGGATCCATGACAAGCCCAGTCATTGACTCATGTTACCTCGCCTCGCGGTGTTATCAGCGCTACCAGGATCCATGACAAGCCGAGTCATTGACTCATGTTACCTCGCCTCGCGGTGTTATCAGCGCTACCAGGATCCATGACAAGCCCAGTCATTGACTCATGTTACCTCGCCTCGCGGTGTTATCAGCGCTACCAGGATCCATGACAAGCCCAGTCATTGACTCATGTTACCTCGCCTCGCGGTGTTATCAGCGCTACCAGGATCCATGACAAGCCCAGTCATTGACTCATGTTACCTCGCCTCGCGGTGTTATCAGCGCTACCAGGATCCATGACAAGCCGAGTCATTGACTCATGTTACCTCGCCTCGCGGTGTTATCAGCGCTACCAGGATCCATGACAAGCCCAGTCATTGACTCATGTTACCTCGCCTCGCGGTGTTATCAGCGCTACCAGGATCCATGACAAGCCCAGTCATTGACTCATGTTACCTCGCCTCGCGGTGTTATCAGTGCTACCAGGATCCATGACAAGCCGAGTCATTGACTCATGTTACCTCGCCTCGCGGTGTTATCAGCGCTACCAGGATCCATGACAAGCCCAGTCATTGACTCATGTTACCTCGCCTCGCGGTGTTATGTGTCGTAGTTAAGTTGCCGTCGGAATGACGTGTTGTGTAGGGTAAATGGCAACTGATTGGAGGTGTACATGTACAGCGCTGTAACTGAGTCTTCTGTGTCCGGTATATGTATGCATGCTATTTGGGGATATCTCACGATTCAAAGCACTTACCGGATCCTTAAAGGGAAATCATGACCTTTTCCCACAAAAATGGAGTTAGCACTTGAAATCGCTAGACGAGACCAAAATTTATTGTAAATTCATCACATTTTGCATGAAAACTTTCCTACCGAAAGATATTTCAAGTTATAGTTGATAAGCGTTCCACACTTCTAACGACCGGTACTTGCAAGTACTTTTGGTCCTCATCAAACTGCGGACTTTTCCCGTATTGCTTTTTACGCAACGAAGTGGAAAATATATTGTGCGTTCTGCTTGTTGTGATTATATGCTCGGCGATCCTCTAAAACTAACAGCGATTGGAAAAAGTGGCAATAAAATCGGAATCTCATCGATGCACATCAACGGCATAGTGGTAAAAAGTAGTGGTAGTGGCGGCATAGTAGTGGTTGCGACCCTCAATTTGTGAAAATCGTTTCATTTGTTCTCAACATTAGGAGTTTTGTATAGTTTGTCTGTGGCTGCATATAACACTATGCTTTATATTATCATGAAAAATAATAATTTTCCCCCCAAAAAATAACAAACAATAACACAAAACTGGCAATTAAATCGGAAGCTCATCGATGCACATCGACGGCGACCTATTTAGCGTCGGCGATTTGTTTACAAAGTCATTGTCATGCTTCTCGGCGCACTTACCATTTGTGGCGAGTTGTTCCTGATTATATGCTGATAAGCGGGTATCGTCAAAGGCTATCATCCCATATTCCCGTTTAGTATATCCAAGTCCCGTAGCAAGCTTCGTTAATGACGTCACTGGTGCTATTCTTGTGTAGCATTGCACAATATATCTGATTTTGAGTTGAAAGCTAATTCAAGACTTATTCAAAGTATTTTTTTTGTAGTTTTAATTTTCTTGTTAATCATTATTGAAGGTATTTTATCACTGTATTTCATAGTACACTTCACACTTCAGTACACTTCAGAAACTTCAGAAACCTATGACGTAATAATATTGTATCCAATATGCATTTCCCTCGCCTTTTGCTACTGTGGCGCAGTGCCGAGTGCTTTGCGAATACTTGCTTGCCTGGGGTTAAAATCATTCCGCCCTTATTTCATTCGAGTTAGTATAGTTTGAATGTTGTTGTTATTCATGACTTATACTGATAGTCAGTCATGCATCAATGCAGAATTCACGACTGCATCAGCAGTGGACCATTAACATCCATTCGTCACAGAGCCTCCAAAAATGCCGCACTCGATGTAAACAATGGTAGGGAAGGACGAATTTGTCAATGACCTTCGTGAAATACACAAGGTACTTGTTTTTTTTTCTCCAAACTTACAACTTTGAATTTGGGAATAATTTTATTTAATTCTTAAATTTAAATAAAATTATTTTAAAACCATAACGGTAGCCTAAGAAATTGTTGCTAACAAAATCAAAAGGTCATTATTCCCTTGTAACACTTAGCACTGTTATCAGATTGTAGCTTAGGGGATAATACATTGCTTATGCACAAAATCATCCCGGTGCAGCGTCTAGCGAGCGCGTGGCACGTCATCAAAGCTCCCATTGGTTTGGCATGGGGCGGCCGAGGGTTTCCAACGTTAAAAAACGGGTGAAAACTGTTACAATCTCGGACGGATATCTCGCCAACTATAGGTCAGATCGGGATGAAATTGGCACACTTATGTAGAGGAAAGAACGTCCAATAGTGTCATACCAGATGTGGGTATGACATACCAGATATAAGACTTACGCCTCGAGAGACGGGGCACACGCCAGTAAGCTTTGACTGGATCCGTCGATTTTTGGGCACTTTTCAGTTTTGTATTCACATCCCAGGAACCAAAAGGACGAAAGGTACGAAACCAACTTGATAGCGTAGATGAATCTCTCTTCTACAAATGTTATGCAAATATGAGACTGTTCGGCTGATGGCTTTGTTAATTATCGAGTGGAAAGCATATCATTTTACGTTTTGGATGTCCAGCCTGCTTTATCAGTCCCTGGACAGAAAATGGAGCGATATTGTTCACTGAAACATACGCCATTGGGAAGTGCTGACAATTTTACCCCACATCCACCGATAATACGTAACACTTTTGTCTATATCATGCTGATAAAGAGGTTTTCCGTGAACCCTTGCAGGGTCCAATTTCATCGCGAAACAAATTCTCCTCGGTCATTTCTGGCCATAGCGATCAGCAAAACTGAAGAGAATGCGTGTTATACTGGCAGTAATATATCCTCCATTTTAAAAGGCAACCAATAAGGCATTTACATCTTTGTAGTATCCCCGCCTCCGTTTGATTCATGTGGCATGCAACGGAACGAAATGTTCACTACGTAGTGGTATTTTAAATCCAACGTCACCATCTCATTTTACGTGGAATATATTTGACTGTTGTTGGGCTTTGTTTTGAATACTTCTAACCCATTTTAATTTTCAAAAGCGCGCTTAACAATATCAATTCTCGCAATTAAAAAGTAATAGTCCACACTACAAAGTGTTATATAAGACTTAACTGCGTTCGAGATTGGACCAGGTCAAACCAAACGCGGTTTTAATTTTCGGAAAGTAACACTTCTGTTTTTCAACTGTTATTCAACATCCTTATTATGAGCAGGGATGCATCGAAAATCTCTTCATTATTTCTCTAAAACTACCTTTAAAGAAAACGATCATACAGCGGCATCGTGTAATCACATTTCTGTCATAACTCATATGTTAGCACGGCTACACCGGTTTAAGAGCTTGCGTTGGCGATTCATATTAATATAATCAAACATACGGCAATGGTGGTACGCACAAACACGGTAACACAAACGTTAACCACTCACGCAAGCTGACACTGCTTTTTTTTTTTTTTTTTTCCCGGACCGGCCTATAGCCATATTCCGGGGAGGGGCAATGACCTCTGGCAATTTGCCAGGCAAAAAACTACGTTAACCGGTTTATGTGACCCGGAGCAAACTAGGGACTAGGGCAGCTATTTTACGTTACTAGTTACGTTAACCGGTTTATTTGTACCCGGAAAAATTATTTGTTCAAAGTAAATATAATATCCTAACATTACGTTAAGTATTTCGTTTAAGGTCTATATAGTATCTAGCATTACGTTAAGTATTTCGTTCAAGGTAAAAATAAGTCAAACACGAGACACACATGCATACACATTTGTATTACAATACACCTGTACAGTGTCAGTGTTGATGGAGCCGTGGCGATGCCGTCATTGCAACAACGGGAGACTGCTGCCAGTCTCCCTGGCTCCGGCGCCTCGGCGAGACCTGGTTGTGGGGTGTATTTAGCTGGGCGAAAAGTCCTGAATAATAAAAAACCCAGCGTCTAAGGCAAAGGGGAAAAAAACCTGCGCGGTGGGCCAAAAATGCGCAAGGCCAAAAAGACCCCTGTTATATTTGATTAGCTAAGCGTGTTTGGTAGAGATAATCTAAGAGAAGACCTGTCAGTTCGGGATAACTATCACCTAACAGTGTTTGGAGATTTAATGTGATGCTATTTTGTTGTGTGTAATTAATTATGTGCTGTCGTTTATCGTTGTGTACTGGGCAAGTAAGAAGTAAGTGCTTGATTGTGTATCGCGGATAACCTGGGCAATGTTGGCAATTTGGTGGCGGGAGATTCTCCATAATATAATAATGAGTAATTTTTGTATGACCGAGACGGAGGCGCGCCAATATTACCTCCTTCTCTCTACAATTCTGGTGGCTAGATATAAAATGTTGGACTTTTGGCTTGATTGGATGAAGATGAAAATGTGGAGCGGCGTCCCACTCACTCTGGCGCAGTATGCTAAGTTGAGAATTAATATAATTTAACACGTCTGATACTGGGCTTGGAAGTTGGTTTACTGAAGGTAATTCTAGGCTCAATTTCGCAAGTCTGTCGGCTTCCTCGTTTCCCGGGATACCTGCGTGTCCTGGGATCCAGAGGAATTTAATACTATTGTTTTTACTGTTTAAATACTTGATTAGCTGTCTGATTTTAAATACTATCGGGTTTCTACAGTCACTAATCGAGGAAATGGCCGTGAGCGAGGCGGACGAGTCTGTGCAAATGACTACTTCCTTAAGTTTTTCTTTTCTGACATATATTAATGCTAATGAAATGGATGACAATTCCGCTGTGTATACGCTATTTATGTCGGGAAGTCTAAAGTTATTGCTAACTGTGTTTGTGTAGAATGCACCACCGGTTCGGCCGTCGCTTCGAGAGCCGTCTGTGTATATGTATGTGTATGTGTTGTGTTGTGCTTTGTGTTCGTTGAAGAGTGTGTGTGTCTCTGCCGGCGTGACTGTGTTTTTGTTGTGTGTGAAGAGGCGGTGTGTGTCTGGTGTTGTGTCGAGCCAGTGAGATGTGAGTGGTGGGGTTGGCATTGTGTTGATGTGTGGAATGTTGAATAGTGCGAGTGTTTGTCTGATTCTGTGACTGATGAGTGGGTGTCGTTTTTGTAGTAGTGTTTGTCGTCTTGTGGGTGCGGGGTGATTTAAGATGTGAAATGTTGGGCGTGTGGGGTGTGAACTTGCTCTGGTGTAGTATCTAAGTAGTGTGTATTTGCGTCGGCGGCAGAGTGTGGGAATGTTTGTATCGATGTGTAAGTTTGTGGTGTTGGTGGTGCGGCAGGCTCCAGTCACGATCCGCAAGGCAGCGTTTTGGACAGTTTGCAATTTTTTAATTTGTTTGGAACATATGTCATCAAATAAGAATGCGTTATAGTCCAGTACTGGGCGTACCAGGGAAGTATATAGTTGGAGAAGAGTGGCACGATCTGCGCCCCACTCTCGACCAGCCAGTGACTTCATGATATTTATTCGTCTCGTACATCTCTGCACTAAATCATTGAAGTGTGGGATGAACGAAAGACGTGTGTCTAGCGTTATTCCCAGATACTTGAATGATTTGACGAAAGGGATAATTTGATTGTTATATTTTAATGGAATGTAGGGTTCCACATATGCAGGTCTCTTTGAAAAAATTAGAGATGCAGATTTACTTGGAGAAATTTCCAGACCCCATTTGTCGCACCATACCTTTATATCAATGAGTACTAGTTGTAACATTTTGCTGGCTTGATCGACACTCGGGTGCGAGAACCACACCGCCAGGTCATCAGCGTACATTGAAAATTTAAGGCCTTTGTCGATCTTGTTAATATTACTGAAAATGTCGTTAATCATAATTAAAAATAGGGTCGGGGAGAGGACCGATCCCTGTGGGACACCGTGGTCCTGATTTTGATTTGGAGAATATGTGTTGCCGCACCTTACATTAAAAGTTCTATTTTCTAAAAAGTTTTGGATAAATTTAGCGAGTCGACCTCGAATTCCGGCCTTATGGACCTTTACTAGAAGTGCAGTCTTATTGACTCTGTCAAACGCAGCTCTCAAATCAAGAAAGAGGGCAGCTGTGACCTCTCTCCCTCGAAAGCCGCGCTGGACAGAGTCGATAAGACCAACTAAATTGTCCGCAGTGGAGCGACCAGGTCGAAAACCACTTTGGTGTGGGGAAAGTATATTATTTGTTTCAATGTATGTCCTGATGCGTCCATTAACCATGCGTTCGAATAGTTTACATGCACAACTAGTTAGAGAAATGGGGCGATAGCTAGCGGGAGAAGATTTGGGTTTGCGAGGTTTGATTATAGGAATTAGCGTACTATTATGCCAAGATTCAGGGAAAGTGCCATCAAACCACATGGTATTGAAGGCTGTTAGTAAGTTGGTGAGACCAGTCTCTGTCAAGTTTTTAAAGAAGGAGTAGTCAATTTGATCTGGTCCTACAGAAGTTTTACCACATTTACCTATAGCGTACGTTAACTCGGAGTTGGTAAAAAGGGAGTTGTAGATTTCTACATTATTAGAGTCAAAGCTAATAGATTGGAATTGATCGTTAAGTTGGTTATTAAAAGTTGGTGTACATTGTTGCGTTGATGATATGTTAGCGTAGTGTTGTGCAAATTGTGTTGCCACCTCTAGGGGAAGCGTGTAAGATGTGTTGTGTATTTGTAAGTGTGGGATTTTGTATGCCGGTGGTCTTTTATTTGAAAATGATTTAATTAATGTCCAAATTTTTGAGAGGGAGGTAAATCGATTAAAGGTAGATGAGAATTCCTGCCAAGATTCTTTTTTTGCTTTGTCAATGATTGTTTTAGCCAAAGAGCGGGTTTTCCGTACTTCGTGTTCGTTTTCTGCAGTTATACAAGATTGAAATTTTCGAAATGCTCTTTTCCGGAGGGCAACAGCTCTTTGGCATTCTGTGTTCCACCACGGGGCAGTACGCTGCCTCGGGTGGTGTTGTGTGTGTGTGCGTGTGTGTGGAATGTGCTGGTGTGCTGATGCGAGAATAGTGTTTAAAAATGTGTTAATGTCAGTCTGGGAGTCTGCGGGGTGACTAGTGTCAATGTGTTTTTGAAAGGAGGACCAGTCGGCTTTGCGAAGGTTCCATCTAGGCAGAGAGTAAAAATTTGTCTGTCCTGAAGGGACTTGGAGTTCTAGGTGAATTGGGTAATGATCGCTAAAAAGAGGGTCAGATTGTGCATTGAATGTAAAAAGAGTCGCGATGCGTGGTGTGGCGAAGGCGAGATCAATGGCGCTGTAAGTCAACATGCCTCCTGAGTGGTGTACGTGTGTGGGTGATTGGTCGTTAAGGAAGACCAAATTATGCCGGTCCAGTAGGTCTAGCATAATTTGGCCGCGGGAAGAGTTCCGAAGGCAGCCCCACGCCCGACTATGCGCGTTGAAATCGCCCATAATCAGACATGGGGTGTTAATATTTGTAATAAGCTGGGAAAAAGAATCAATGTCTATGTCCTCATTCGGACGAAAATAAATAGAGATAAGAGTTAGTTCTATCTGAGCGATTTTAATATTAACGCCGACTGCGTCTAAGGTTGTTTGAAGGTCGATTTGGTGATGCAAAAGTTGGTTTGAAATAAGCAAAGCCGAGCCGCCTCGGCGCGGTGACGCATTTACGTTATTTGTGTAAAGGCTATAGCCGGCGATTTTCAAGGTATAATTATTAAAGTCGGCGTCAATAAAATGGGTTTCCTGAACAGCGGCTACTAACGGATTATTATTTAAGACGTAATGTTTGAATTGCCCCCAATGGGATATTAAAGATCTGACATTCCATTGGAGGACAAATTCTGACTGTTGATTATTCATTTAGATTTACTTTTACTGTCCAAGCCTTGCCTGGAGGTCGCTCGAGTATGCCTGCGGGGGCGGGCGGCCGGGCGGGAGGGCGAGGGGGAGTGGGAGCGCGAGGACTCTGACTGGGTGTCACTCTCCGAGAGTCGGGGAGGGGAGTGGGCGGGCGGGGAGTTGGAGCGGGAGGGCGGGGGAGGGGAGTGGGCGGGGCGGGCGGGCGGAGAGTTGGAGCGAGAGGGCGGGGCGTGGTTGCGGGCGATTGATTGGGAGACGGCTCTCATGAGAGAGTCGTCCGAGGAGTCCTCCGAGAGTCGGCACTCCGCTGGTGCTGCGGAGGCCGGGGAGGCGGGGCCTGAGTCGGTGTTCGACTCGGCTGGTTGGGCTGGGGTGCGCGGTGCCGGTGGATCGGCGGCAATGGCGCCTTCGAGGTCCGACAGAGATGCCTCGGGGAGCTGGAGTGGTGGTCGGGGGGTCTGTCGGTTGGGGGGTCTGGCGGGAGGCCGGTGGGGTGGGGGGGAGGTTCCGGGAGGTGGGAGGGGCGGCCAAGCGCCGGGCGCGAGACCTGGGCTGAAAGAGGTGGAGGGCGGGGCGTCCGGTGGGCGCCGACTGTCGCCGCGCTTCAAGCGCTCTGTCTCGCGAGCGAGACCCCAGGCCAAACACCGGCGGTCCCAGGCCGGGTGGGCCTGGTCGCACGAGGCGCAGCGTGCTGCGCGCGTGCACCCTTCTGTGCCGTGCTCGCCGGCGCACCGACCACAGGTGGCGGTGCGCACCCGGCAGGACCACTTGAGGTGGCCGTAGCGCCAGCACTGCTGACACTGCCGGGGGGGGGGGGGGGCGGGATCCACTCCCTGACGGGGGCAGCCACGTACCCACAGTGGATGTGGGTCGGTAGTTCCCTGCCTCGGAAGCGGAGCCGAATCAGCGGGTTGGGCTGATCGGGTCGCCGCTTCGTTGGTGACAGGCGAGTCACCTCGCACACCCCTTGGTGTGCGAGTTCCCGGAGGAGATCGTCCTCCGAGAGCTCGGCCACGTCTGGGCACCATGCCAGACCCTCCACGGAGTTGAGGTGCGCCGGGGCCTCCACGGCGACCCTCACTCCGATGAAGGTGGTCCGTCCCATGACGCTGACGTTCTGT
Organism: Chirona hameri; assembly: GCA_036785665.1. Taxonomy (NCBI): domain Eukaryota; kingdom Metazoa; phylum Arthropoda; class Thecostraca; order Balanomorpha; family Balanidae; genus Chirona; species Chirona hameri. The sequence goes on along the minus strand of JAXIVJ010003705.1, from coordinate 50,308 downwards.
TGGGACGTCAGCGTCTTGATCAGGAGTGCTCCTGATCGAATGGGTTTGGCGCTGGCTACGTCGCCACAGATGGCGACCAGCCAGCGCCGGACCAGGAACGGGTTGACATTCCTAAATGGAATGCCATCCGCTCGCCACATAAGGAGGCAAGCGGGCCCGTCCGGGGGGGTGGGGTCGGGGGGGAGCCGTGCTCCGGGTCGGACCCTGGGAGGCCCCTGAGGGGAGCGGGGAGTGGGGCCGGCCTGGAGAGTGCGTGGTCGCGCACCGGGGGACCCCAGAGGGGGGTCGGGTGGGTCAGGGGGACGAGAGTCCGGCGACTGCCAGGCCCCTGGACGGGGCGGGCAGGCGCCGGGAGACCCCAGAGGGGAGTCGGGCGGGTAGGTGGGGCGGGGTTCCGGGGGGGTAGCCATCGTCGTGGCTTAGGAGAATAGGGTGGGGGCTAACTGTTTACTTTAAATGCCACACACGACAGAACGTGTTGGCACCTGCAAATTAACTTCTCAAGACTGGAGGGGACCTACGCCGTGGGATTAACCCGTAGAAGTGTGAGAAAGATAAGATTTAGAGTAGGGTAAGAGAGAGTTGGTGAAAAGAGGTCTCAGACTGGCTTAGTTGAATCAACCTGCCACCCCTCCAGGTCGTTTGTGGACCGTTCGGGCCAAGCAGGCTGGGTGTTCACCGTTAGGTATCCGCCAGTGGACTAGTTTAGAAAAGAGATAAGATAAAAGCAGAATGAAAAACAGTGAAATTCACGAATTCCAAAGGAACCTTTCGCGAAGTCTACCTATCTAAGGGTCTAACAACCCTGTCTACCTATCTAAGGGTCTAACGACCCTGCCACAAGCACGTGGACAGGGTCCCGCACCCGGAAGCGGTGGAGGGCTGGTGAAGGCTGGCTCGAAGTCGTCAGTGGTCCGATGTCGTTGTCGTCCTGCCGATGTGTGAACTTTTTTCTTTTTTTTTTTGTCACCGAAAAGTCAGGCGCATGTGAGCTGGGAGTCGCATTTCACGCGCATGCGCGATGGCCGTCACCTTTCCACCCACGCGCCGCGGCGGCGCGGCCGACATTATTCCGCCCTTGTCACATCACGTCACGTCACGTCACGTCACGTCACGTCACGTGACTGGTGAGTCTGGCGTGACGTACCTTCGGTGACGGAGCCAGGCAACGCGGGCATGACAGCGACATATACACTGCACTGGATCCAGAACGGCCATACACGAGGTTTGGACCATGCATCCATGCTAGAAGACCATGCATCCCAAAACGCCTGAGAATGGCAGAAAGTTGACATCTTTCCCGATTTAAAATAAAATATATGGAGCTTTACTGAGGAAAGTTTGTTTTAATGGGCTCTTTGTGCATAAGGAAGCGAAATACGACGACCTTTTATAATTGTGTGAAACTTTTGTAGTTGTCCCCCAAATCAACATATTTGCCGATCTGGATCCGCCCATAGTACCTATGTACCGGCACGCTTCTCCAAGAAATGGCCACCAACGGTCATATCCAACACATAGGTCTTCAGTGGCGAAAGGCATCACTTGGGCTAGGCATATTCGTGAAGATATGATAAAATACTAACGACGAAACCAAAGAAGAGAACATAAACGAAGAAGTCCCGCCCACGGTCTCCGTCCACCATGTAACAATGTGGCTCTTGGTGTTGGCTCCTGAGACATGACCTGAGACCTGAGAACCCTGAGACATGTAATTACATGCTATGACGTGCCATGCGTGAGGAGACATGAGACATGACATGCCTGAGGAGACATGTCACGTGACACGATTCGCCAGAAGCCTTACAGCCGACCAAGTGAGCCACAAGCGTCACTTCAAGTGAAGCATCTCATAAAAGGGGAACCAAGGGGTTCTCACATCTCATTCGCTTCGTCCTAGTAATGCCGAACTCATTAACCCCCACGTCACCGGCCCGTGGCGGCAGCGGCGGCAACGATGGCAGCAGCGACAGCAGCGGCAGCAGCGGCAGCAACGGCAGCAGCGGCAGCAGCGGCAGCAGCGGCAGCAGCGGCAGCAGCGGCAGCAGCGGCAGCAGCGGCAGCAGCGGCAGCAGCGGCAGCAGCGGCAGCAGCGGCAGTAGCGGCAGCAGCGGCAGCAGCGACAGCAGCGGCAGCAGCGGCAGCAGCGGCAGCAGCGGCAGCAGCGGCAGCAGCGGCAGCAGCGGCAGCAGCGGCAGCAGCGGCAGCAGCGGCAGCAGCGGCAGCAGCGGCAGCAGCAGCGACAGCAGCGACAGCGTCGGCAGCAGCGGCAGCGTCGGCAGCAGCGGCAGCAGCAGCGGCAGCAGCGGCAGCGGCAGCAGCGGCAGCAGCGGCAGCAGCGGCAGCAGCGGCAGCAGCGACAGCAGCGACAGCAGCGACAGCAGCGACAGCGTCGGCAGCGTCGGCAGCAGCGGCAGCAGCAGCGGCAGCAGCGGCAGCAGCGGCAGCAGCAGCGGCAGCAGCAGCGGCAGCAGCAGCGGCAGCAGCAGCGGCAGCAGCAGCGGCAGCAGCAGCGGCAGCAGCGGCAGCGTCGGCAGCAGCGGCAGCAGCAGCGCGGGTGTCGGCGGGCGCCTGTCTCTGCTGACCTTTGCCGGTGACCCCGGGGTGACATTTGGGTGCAGTATCCGGGATGTGAAGCGCTCAGCCGTACCTGCGGCCGTCAGAGTCTCCCGATCGCTCCCTGCGACCGCAGCCCCTCTCTCCCTCTCCCTCTCCCTCTCTCTCTCTCTCTCTCTCCATCACTCACTCACTCCAACTCAGCCTCACTCAGTCACGCTCGCCGCTGACATGTCTGCCCGCCGCGTCTCCGGGAACTGCAGGATGCTGCTGCTGTCGCTGCTTACCGTCTGTGTGCTCAGCGTGTCAGGTGAGCATTAAAAGCAGTCGCGGACCCAGGATTCGGTCATGGGGCCTGCCACGGGGAAATATTGGTCCCTCAGACTTCGGTGGGCTAATCTAGATATTGGTGTGCCCTCCCAACAAGATCCTCCGTAGGTCAAAGTGGGGGCCCTGTACCTGTAGGTGGGATTGGCTCCCCTGTAGGTCAGAATGGTCCCTTTCAATGAGCTTGAATGGACCCTATCAGTACTGAAATGGGTCTCTCAAACGTCCGGACTGGGCCTCTTCACGCCGATATGGGCCCTCTATAGAGCTCTATAGAGCTCTAACGAGGCCCTCTGTAGAGTTCTCACGAGGCTCAAGGGAGGGGATAGCCCCATGGCCTCTCGCTCTCGATCCGTCACTGGTCGTCAGCCAAGGTGATGGAACTGTTCACCACTAGCACATTTTCCAATCTGGTAGTTCGTTTACTATTTTGTTTTACTATTTGGTGACTATTTTAATCGCAGGTTATCACAATTGAATTAGAGGCATTACGATAATCAGCCATGGTATCACTTTACACTCCTGTCATGGTGCCATGACACAAACAACATATCTTTCGGCAAGTAACAAGATAGATGCACGAGCCTTCCATTTATATATATATATATATATATATATATATATATATATATATATATATATATATATATATATATATATATATATATATATATATATATATATAGAGATATATATATATATATATATATATATATATATATATATATATATATATATATATATATATATATATATATATATATATATATATATATATATTCTAATATTTCGGGAGCAGGTTTTCCTTTTGACATGTTCGATTGAATTCGACAGCATATTGAGCGTTGATAATCTTCTTGTTAAGTTGTTCTAGGAGGCGAATGCATTTCTTGCTTTCTGGTGTGTGCTTGTATAGAATATTCCCAAAGGATATCATCAGGGTTAAAGATCATGATTATATTTTTCGACGTTTCGATCTACTAAGATCATTTTCAAGAATTATTATTTTAGTTTTACGTATCATTCATAGTACAATAGGCAGTTTACATTTTTACATAGTTATACACGGTACTAAAACTAAGTCACTGATGGTCACAACGGTTTCTAGCGCATCGCATCGTACAGATCATTCATCACAAACTCGTGCTACATATTCGCGCCGAACTTCTTCTCCTCTCCTCCGAAAGAAAAATCGCACATATCACATACACGTCCAACCCTGTACGATGCGATGTGCTAGAAACCGTTGTGACCATCAGTGACTTAGTACCGTGTATAACTATGTAAACTGCCTATTGTACTATGAATGATACGTAAAGCTAAAATAATGATTCTTGAAAATGATCTTAGTACATCGAAACGTCGAAAATTATAATCATGATCTTTAACCTTGATGATATCCTTGGAATATTCTTTACAAGCACACACCAGAAAACAAGCAATGCTTTCGCCTCCTAGAACAACTTACAAGAAGATTATCAACACTCGCTATGCTGTCGAATCTCAATCGAATATACTATATACTATATATATATATATATATATATATAACATATATATACTATATAAATATCAATATATATATATATATATTTATATATAAGTCAGTATATATTATTATATATATATATAATATAGATATAATATATATAAATATATATTATATCTATATATATAATACTATATATATATCAATATATCTCTATCTATCTATCTATTATCTATCTTCTATCTATCTATCTACTATCTATCTAATTCTCTATCTATCTATCTATCTATTTATCTATCTATCTATCTACCTACCTACCTACCTACCTACCTACCTACCTACCTACCTATCTATCTATCTATCTATCTATCTATCTATCTATCTATCTATCTATCTATCTATCTATCTATCTATCTATCTATCTATCTATCCATCCATCCATCCATCCATCCATCTATCTATCTATCTATCTATCTATCTATCTATCTATCTATCTATCTATCTATCTATCTATCTATCTATCTATCTATCTATCTATCTATCTATCTATCTATCTATCTATCTATCTATCTATCTATCTATCTATCTATCTATCTATCTATCTATCTATCTATCTATCTATCTATCTATCTATCTATCTATCTATCTATCTATCTATCTATCTATCTATCTATCTATCTATCTATCTATCTATCTATCTATCTATCTATCTATCTATCTATCTATCTATCTATCTATCTATATATATATATACATATATATATATATATATATATATATATATATATATATATATATATATATATATATATATATATACCATTAGTTGTGTGTTTTCTTGCACGACGTGAAATATGTGACTGAAATGTACATGGATGGGCGTCGGAAGCGAGGGAACGGGAGGGCGAGTCCCCCAACATTTTCGGATTTTAACATTATGCCTATGGGTGTGGCATGGAAAGAATCTATTTCAGAATGCCTATGTCTCCTCCAACTTTCGGGAAGTGGCGGAGCCATTGCAAATAGACTATGCCAAATGTCTGTACTTGCCGAGCTGGAATGCGTCATCTGACTCGACTGCAAGCGCGCCTTGCACAGACGGCTGGGAGGTGTCTACGGAACATCCCTCCGGTCCTGTAGCTCCGGAGGTGACATCCCTCCCGGTCCTGCAGCTCTGGAGGTGACATCCCTCCGGTACTGCAGCTCCGGAGGTGACATCCCTCCCGGTCCTGCAGCTCTGGAGGTGACATCCCTCCGGTACTGCAGCTCCGGAGGTGACATCCCTCCGGTCCTGCAGCTCCGGAGATGACATCCCTCCGGTCCTGCAGCTCCGGAGGTGACATCCCTCCGGTCCTGCAGCTCTGGAGGTGACATCCCTCCGGTCCTGCAGCTCTGGAGGTGACATCCCTCCGGTCCTGCAGCTCTGGAGGTGACATCCTTCCGGTACTGCAGCTCTGGAGGTGACATCCCTTCGGTCCTGCAGCTCTGGAGGTGACATCCCTCCGGTCCTGCAGCTCTGGAGGTGACATCCCTCCGGTCCTGCAGCTCTGGAGGTGACATCCCTCCGGTCCTGCAGCTCTGGAGGTGACATCCCTCCGGTCCTGCAGCTCCGGAGGTGACATCCCTCCCGGTCCTGCAGCTCTGGAGGTGACATCCCTCCGGTGCTGCAGCTCTGGATGGGACACGTGACAGGCCTCCAGAAGTGATACTCGGGAAGACTCCAGAAGTGATGCTCGGGAAGACTCCAGAAGTGATGCTCGGGAAGACTCCAGAAGTGATGCTCGGGAAGACTCCAGAAGTGATGCTCGGGAAGACTCCAGAAGTGATGCTCGGGAAGACTCCAGACGTCGGAAGATAAGATGACGCGGGCCGGTAACTGAGCCGCGTCTTCGTGACGCGACAAGTCCTTCCGTTTACTGCTGTCTGAATAAGAGCAGATCCAGAACGTCAACTAGTTGCTTTGGGGAAAATTCCAAAAAAGTATCATACATTTAAAAATAATGGGATTTCGCCTCCTCACGCAATAATATTTCCTTCATAGCAAACCTCCATTGGAAGAAGTTGCTTAGACTTCTTTTAAATCAGGAATGTGTCAATTTTCCACCGATTTAAGGCATTTGGGGGCATGGCCCCTTTGACCCCCTTGGATCCACCAGTGATGTATGAAATACCACGGCCGGTGGGCTCGGGGCTGGCGCCGAAAATAATATTGTGACCTTGGGGTAAAGGAATGTTGTTTTTAAAATAATAATATCTTGTACTTTGTAGGCTGCATAATCACTTATAGGTAGCATCAAAATGACATAATTATGTTTTCGATACTGTTTCTCATCTTCTAGCACTTCTACCTCAAATAGGAGCATTTGAATACAAAACATGGTTTTTCAAATACAGGCACATAGACAAGGGGGGGGGGGCGTCCCCCTCCCTCCCCTGGAGGCCAGGGTGCTCTTTTCGGCGCGCGCAGCGCGCCGAAAAGGGCCGACGAGACCGCACGAAGCGCGGTATCGTGGGCTCTAAGAGTCTGGAGACCACGCGAAGCGTGGTCTGCAGAGAGTTTAGAGCTCTTCAGAGGCCCTTTAGGGCCATCAGGGCCCTTTCTGAAAGACGAGAGGGCCCATGAACGTTCAAAAGGCCCCTGTGCAGGTCAGAGGGACCCTGGCTAGACAGAAATGGTCCCTGGGCGAGTCAGAAGGGCCCTGAACATGCTGAATGGGCCCCTAGTCAGCACAGATGGCCCCTGGACAGTGGACAGGTCGGATGGGCCCCTGGGCGGGACGGAGGGGCCCCTGACCATGTCAGTAGGGCGACAAAGCAGCCAGCCCAGCCCTTTACCAGGTCAAAAGGGCCCATGAGCAGGATGCTGGAGGCAGGCGCGTCGCCACGAAATTTTTAGTGGGGGAGGGGGGGGGGGGGGGGGGGGGGGGCATAAGTCCATATTTTCCAGTCAACAATCAACATTATGGTACGCACTAGTGATGTCATTTTCAGAAAACTCCTGAAACTTGACCAAACCGATACCAATTTCATTGTTGACCGAAAACCAAACCGATTTTTCCCAACCCGAAAATGACTGATTTTTGGCCGACTTTCAATATTGGTGTAAGAGGTTGGCAACCGTTACTTTGCATATGCAGGTGCATTTTTTTTTAGGGAAAGAAATACCTCAATAATACTTAACAATATTGATGATCAGAATCCAAATGAATTGCCTGGCATTCATATTTTCCAGCTGGATACCTACAGAACATGCCGAACTTCCTGCAAAAACTGACTTGCTTGACCGAAACATACCTAAAATTTGTTCTCTGACCAACCAATAACCGATTCGGTATTTTTTTTGGGGGGTATACCAAAATGGTGGTTACCGAATGCCATCACTAGTACGCACGCATTCAGAAGAGCCGACTCTGTTTCCCTTCCTTTATTTTCATTCAACTATTTTAATGAGGATCACAGGAACTCTTACTTCATGACCTTCTCCTTCTTCCAGATATTAATCATTTGACACATTAAGTTCTATCTACACTACGCTGCGGCCTGAAACCAACTCCGGTTCCATCGCCTTAGCGCTTACCAGGAATGAGTCGGGAATTCCAAAAGTCAAAGTTCGCTGGTGGAATTTTAATGTTCTTATGAAAGAGCAAGTCTCAGTGATGGTGACTTCATGGACAAAATAGTTGAGGAAGCTCTGGAAGGAACAGGACCCAGTTGATTGTTGCGATGTCGGATGCGGTCCCTAAAGCCGCGAAAGAATGCGTCTGGCGCGGTTATTTCACTCTTACCGCCTCTGGTAGACTTCGTAGCCCGTTCGCCGGCACTGCTATTTTTCCGGTTCTTGACATATTTCTCACTATGCACAGCACCCCGCAAACCAAAACATATTCTCAGTTGTAAACATGCTGTTGATCCTTGACATGAATGCACTTCAGGTTGTCAAAGATGTTCTGTTACATACAAACATTACACCTGGACACAATGTATGTATGGACACAATGTATCAGCCAAATTCTGGTCTGTCGCATGGTTCTATGTCAGATGCCAGTGGCGTACCGAGTATGCGGTCATTCAGGGCATGACCTGGTCCTTTGGACCCGAGGCGCCCATGCAAAGCTGGCGCCCCTCCGATCAGTGACGGCGCCACTCCGACCAGTGATGGCGCCCCCGGCCAGTGAGGACGCTCCCTGCCATAGACAGCGCCTCTCCGGCACGTGACAGCACCCTTCCGGCCAGCGACGGCGCCTCTCCGACCAGTGACGGCGCCCCTCCGGCCAGTGAAGTCGCCCCTCCGGCGAGCGACGGCGCCTCTCCGACCAGTGACGGCGCCCCTCCGGCCAATGACTACGCCATTCCGGCGAGCGACGGCGCCCCTCCGACCAGTGACGGCGTCCCTCCGGCCAGTGACGGCGCCCCTCCGGTCAGTGACCGCGCCTTTCCGGCGAATGACGGCGCCCCTCCGACCACTATCGGAGCCCCTCCGGACAGTGACGGCGCCTCTTTCGCCAGTGACCACGCCCCTCCGGTGAGTGACGGCCCACGCCCCTCCGGTGAGTGACGGCGCCCCTCCGACTAGTGACTGCCCCTCTCCGGCCCGTGACGGCGCCCTTCGGGCCAGTCACGGCGCCCCTCCGGCTAGCGACGGCACCCCCTCCAGCCAGTGACGGCGCCCCAGGCCCCTCCGTCCGTCCGTAGGCGCCCGCCCCCCTGCAAAATTTTCGCCAAAATTGGTGGCGCCCCTGTCGATCGGGTGGCGCCCCTCAAATCTGTATCAAGGATATATCCCATTTGTGTCCCAACAATTCTGCCCCGCATCGTATTGAGCGATGACAAAAATGTTTTGCAAATAATGTAGATTCTTAGCCTAAATACCTTAGGGAATGTTTCACCTTTGTATTGGTTTTGAACTGAGATAGCCATTATCTTTGGCCGTTATTGAAATGTTGAAAACACTAAGGTCATTTCCCCAAAAACTTAGCCATTTTTAAAGGAAATAGTTCACCTTGGAGAATTTTCCCAAACACGATTTGTAGCCTATTTCACAAAGCAAAAAGTTTGTAATTACAAAGAATTTCTTTGTAATTACAAATAATTTTTACACATGTTTGTAGTTTGGATTTCACAAAACCCCAGGGCAGTAAATCTCAATTTACTATTTACAAACTACTTTACAAAGATATTGTTTGTAAAAATGTTTGCAATTGCACATGTCCTATTTCTCAAAGGTTGACGGAAGTGAGGAAATGTTTGCAATTACAAACTTGTAATTCCAGTAGGTCAGGGGTTCTGAATTTCAGAAACTGCATTGACAGTTGACATTCTTTGACTGTTCAGGTTATTTTCTTGGTGAGGTTGTTACGTTGCCGAGGTTTTTAGGGTAATGGTTTAGTTATGCATAGGTATCTGCCCAAAACAAGTTATTTCCCCGAGAGATTCGAACAGGGATCTCCAGCTTTGAAGTCCCAGTGCACCTTACCGATTGCGCTATGAGGGGCGCCTCCGCGCGGAGAAACCGCATGGCGATAGAATTGCAGCGGTCAACGATGTCTTGTGCAATGTACAGTGAACCTTCACCCTTTACGAAGTAAGAAATCGGCTAGGTTAGGTGAAAAAATGGTCGAGAAATTCAACGATCTTTCTTTTAAGAGTAGTTCTGTTGTTATGCTCCGCCACCTGGTGAATGGTCAAATTCTGTTTACTCTAACTGCTTACCAAGATGTATTTTTACGATCAGAGTTTGCATTCCGATGAAATGTTAATTAAAAGATTATTCTCCCTCTAACTAATTTTATATTGAATAAAAAAATAAACCACAATGTAAATATTTGTTAAATTAATTTATTAACAATCAAATTATTTGTCATTAGCATCAAGTTTAATAAGAACGTTCTTGATTTCAAGCTTTCTGCTGTACTAAAATTTGTGTTTACAATTTTCTTTACAATCGTTAATTCAGAGGTGGCGAATGTTTGTGAAATGTCTTTTTGTGAGGTTTGCAATATTTTCTTGCGTTTGTAATCGCAAACATGTGTAATTACTAACTTCTTTGTGAAATAGGCTTTTGATGATATTTTTTAATACAATTTATTTTTTATTGTCAAAAATGGCCTTATATCGCGCCGATTCAGGACAGAAGGCCGTTAATTATTATTATTTATCAAAACTATATGCCATACTCTCTGAATCAGAGTCCTGACGTCACACGAATTAAAAAAAAAATGGTTCAGCCAATCAGATTCGAAAGTAGTCGCGTAAGGATAGACTCGCATTGGAGATGTGCCACTCGCGTATATTTTTTGGTAGACAAAGAAGTGCCACATCTAGCGATAACTACAGTGACTGGCAACAATCTGGCAACCTGACGATATTTCCGCTACATAGCCAGACTAGATGTGGCACAGTGCCTATAAACCCACGAGCCTCTGTAGCTTAGCGGTTGACATGCTTGGCTTCCATGCCGAGAGTGGCCGGTTCGAATCCCGGCGACGTCTTTTGCTTTTTAGTCATACGAGCGAATCCTAGGTTTCGTCCCGATCGGACTTAATGGCTACGAGCGAATCTTAGGTTTCGTCCCGATCGGACTTAATGGCTACGAGCGAATCTTAGGTTTCGTCCCGATCGGACTTAATGGCTATGAGCGAATCTTAGGTTTCGTCCCGATCAGACTTAATGGCTACGAGCAAATCTTAGGTTTCGTCCCGATCGGACTTAATGGCTACGAGCGAATCTTAGGGTTCGTCCCGACCGGAGTTAATGGCTACCAGCGAATCTTATGTTTCGTCCCGATCGGACTTAATGGCTACGAGCGAATCTTAGGGTTCGTTCCGATCGGAATTAATGGCGGGGTTAGGTTAGGTTAGGTTTGGTTAGGGTAGTTATACGGAAGAAATATTGGAGAACCAAGTATGGACGATGCCCACACCGAATTACAAAGCAATATCTATATGTGGCACTTCTTTGTGCACCAAAAAAATATATGCGTGCCAATCGGCGACCGGCGGTTCGCTAGCACCAGCTGCAAGCTGATTGGCTGATGGTATAGCCTCTGCCCGGGCTACATCCAGCACCACATTCTTTCGCCAGCACCGAATTCCTTCGCCAAAAAATCAAATATATTCGGCTGGAGAGTCTTTTCAGTCAAGAAAACTTGCAGATAGGGGTTTCTCAACACGGGCTTCAAAACTGCTATCTCAGTTTAAAACTAATGTTGAAGGTGAACTATTTCCTTTAAGCAATTCAATTTATAGTTTGCAAAATTGGGTCTAGGCTAGTGCCGCCGCCGATTGGCTGACAGCGACTTTTTTCAGCCAATCCCACTTTCTCAGCCAATCAGCGGCAGTCTATACCTCAATAATGACGTCATCATCCTAAATTTAAAAACTTAATTTGCATAAAGTTAAGTGACTTTCGAGATAAAATTATCACTATCGTTTTCAGCAGCACTTGCTTCATATTTTCGACTACAACCAGCGTATATTTAACAACTTTCAGAAAGGTGAAACATTCCCTTTAAGTTTTGGATCGCGGTTGTAGCGGGGGGGGGGGAGCCCCCCGCACTGTTTTAAAGTGTGGGGGCCGGGCCCCTGCTGACTCCCCCCCCCCGGTGGCGACGCCCCTGGCTGGAGGGACCCTGGACAGACCAGAGGGCCCCTGGGAAGTTCAAAGGGCCCCTGTGTAGGTCAGAGGGCCCCTGCCCAGACCGAAAGGGCCCCTGGACGGGTCAGAAGGGTTCCTGAACATGCCGAATTGGCCTTTCAACGCTCGGGAAGTGGCCCTTTCGAGCCCCCCCCCCCGGGCGAAATCCTGGCTACGTGCCTGGTCAAATACGTGAAAAGAAAATTCGCTTAATTCACATATGAAAAAGAGTGCATGTTAACCTCACTCATTTGACCAGCCGACATTTTCCACAAATTATAACTACGCTTCACGCCTCGTTTCAGCACGGCCGAGCATCAAGATCAAGCTACCGACGTCGAAGCCGACGCTGCCGCCGCTGACAACCATAGTGGTGCCGACGATCAAAACCGTGGAGATCAACACTCAGACCGAGGCCAACTCTGGCGCCGAAGACACACTGTGCGGTCCCGTCATCGGTGAGTTGTTCTTGTAGATACAAACATGACGGTGAGTTGTTTTGTACTTACAAAAATTACTGAGTTGTTTTTATAGATACAAATAAAGTGTTTTTAGTAGATACAAACATGGCTGTGAGTCGTTCTTGTAGACACAAAGCTGACGGTGGGCTGTTCTTGTAGGTGCAAATATGACGATGATTTGTTTTGGTAGAAGCAAATATGAGGGCGAGTTCTTTTTGTTTAGGCGCGAAGATAACAATGAGTTGTTTTTGTAGATACCAAGATGAGGGTGAGTTGTTCTTTTGTAGAGGCAAATATGACGGAGAGTTATTTTTGTAGGTTCAAAGATGACCGATGACGGCTCCGAGGTTGGGATCCAGAGCAAGAACCTTGGGACTATGACTCGCCTCGCCTTATATTGACTCGACGCTGACTCCGCCGATCTGTCACAGCTGTCGGCTCCGGAGTCGGAATCCAGGTCAAGGAGGACGGAGTGACACGCCAGGCGGACGCCAAGACGGGGGCGCGGGGCGGCTGCGGCTCGCTCTTCGTTCAGGTGGAGGGTGGAACGACGACCAAGGTGAGGGCGACATCCGCTCTGCACGTCCATTGGATGTAGTGATCCCAGCTCTGCGCGTGCATTGGAGGTAGTGATCCCGGCTCTGCGCGTCCATTGGAGGTAGTGATCTCGGCTATGCACGTCCATTGGAGGTAGTGATCCCGGCTATGCGCGTCCATTGGAGGTAGTGATCCCGGCTCTGCGCGTCCATTGGAGGTAGTGATCCCGGCTCTGCGCGTCCATTGGAGGTAGTGATCCCGGCTCTGCGCGTCCATTGGAGGTAGTGATCCCGGCTCTGCGCGTCCATTGGAGGTAGTGATCCCGGCTCTGCGCGTCCATTGGAGGTAGTGATCCCGGCTCTGCGCGTCCATTGTAGGTAGTGATCCCGGCTCTGCGCGTCCATTGGAGGTAGTGATCCCGGCTCTGCGCGTCCATTGGAGGTAGTGATCCCGGCTCTGCGCGTCCATTGGAGGTAGTGATCCCGGCTCTGCGCGTCCATTGGAGGTAGTGATCACGGCTCTGCGCGTCCATTGGAGGTAGTGATCCCGGCTATGCACGTCCATTGGAGGTAGTGATCCCGGCTATGCACGTCCATTGGAGGTAGTGATCCCGGCTCTGCGCGTCCATTGGAGGTAGTGATCCCGGCTCTGCGCGTCCATTGGAGGTAGTGATCCCGGCTCTGCGCGTCCATTGGAGGTAGTGATCCCGGCTCTGCGCGTCCATTGGAGGTAGTGATCCCGGCTCTGCGCGTCCATTGGAGGTAGTGATCCCGGCTCTGCGCGTCCATTGGAGGTAGTGATCACGGCTCTGCGCGTCCATTGGAGGTAGTGATCCCGGCTATGCACGTCCATTGGAGGTAGTGATCCCGGCTATGCACGTCCATTGGAGGTAGTGATCCCGGCTCTGCGCGTCCATTGGAGGTAGTGATCCTGGCTCTGCGCGTCCATTGGAGGTAGTGATCCCGGCTCTGCGCGTCCATTGGAGGTAGTGATCCCGGCTCTGCGCGTCCATTGGAGGTAGTGATCCCGGCTCTGCACGTCCATTGGAGGTAGTGATCCCGGCTATGCACGTCCATTGGAGGTAGTGATCCCGGCTATGCACGTCCATTGGAGGTAGTGATCCCGGCTCTGCGCGTCCATTGGAGGTAGTGATCCCGGCTCTGCGCGTCCATTAGAGGTAGTGATCCCGGCTCTGCGCGTCCATTGGAGGTAGTGATCCCGGCTATGCACGTCCATTGGAGGTAGTCATCCCGGCTCTGCGCGTCCATTGGAGGTAGTGATCCCGGCTCTGCGCGTCCATTGGAGTAGTGATCCCGGCTCTGCGCGTCCATTGGAGGTAGTGATCCCGGCTCTGCGCGTCCATTGGAGGTAGTGATCCCGGCTCTGCGCGTCCATTGGAGGTAGTGATCCCGGCTATGCACGTCCATTGGAGGTAGTGATCCCGGCTATGCACGTCCATTTGGAGGTAGTGATCCCGGCTCTGCGCGTCCATTGGAGGTAGTGATCCCGGCTCTGCGCGTCCATTGGAGGTAGTGATCCCGGCTCTGCGCGTCCATTGGAGGTAGTGATCCCGGCTCTGCGCGTCCATTGGAGGTAGTGATCCCGGCTATGCACGTCCATTGGAGGTAGTGATCCCGGCTATGCACGTCCATTGGAGGTAGTGATCCCGGCTCTGCGCGTCCATTGGAGGTAGTGATCCTGGCTCTGCGCGTCCATTGGAGGTAGTGATCCCGGCTCTGCGCGTCCATTGGAGGTAGTGATCCCGGCTCTGCGCGTCCATTGGAGGTAGTGATCCCGGCTCTGCACGTCCATTGGAGGTAGTGATCCCGGCTATGCACGTCCATTGGAGGTAGTGATCCCGGCTATGCACGTCCATTGGAGGTAGTGATCCCGGCTCTGCGCGTCCATTGGAGGTAGTGATCCCGGCTCTGCGCGTCCATTGGAGGTAGTGATCCCGGCTCTGCGCGTCCATTGGAGGTAGTGATCCCGGCTATGCACGTCCATTGGAGGTAGTCATCCCGGCTCTGCGCGTCCATTGGAGGTAGTGATCCCGGCTCTGCGCGTCCATTGGAGTAGTGATCCCGGCTCTGCGCGTCCATTGGAGGTAGTGATCCCGGCTCTGCGCGTCCATTGGAGGTAGTGATCCCGGCTCTGCGCGTCCATTGGAGGTAGTGATCCCGGCTCTGCGCGTCCATTGGAGGTAGTGATCCCGGCTATGCACGTCCATTTGGAGGTAGTGATCCCGGCTCTGCGCGTCCATTGGAGGTAGTGATCCCGGCTCTGCGCGTCCATTGGAGGTAGTGATCCCGGCTCTGCGTGTCCATTGGAGGTGGTGATCCCGGCTCTGCGCATCCATTGTAGGTAGTGATCCCGGCTATGCACGTCCATTGGAGGTAGTGATCCCGGCTATGCATGTCCGCGCGTGCAGGGTGGAACAAACACCAAGGTTTGACACGAACCGCGCTGCATTTTCAGGGTGGAATTAGTACCAGGGTAATACCATGCCATATGAGTGGGGATGTAACATTGTGTTAACCTAACCAAGTGATTATATTGGGTTTGATGACGGTTTTAGGCGATCATTCGAGTGAGGCATAAAAAGACGAGACAAACAAATGAATGGCCTCAAACATGCTATATTGCTATAACAACACCGGACTGGAATCCCTATATATACATATATATATATATATATATATATATATATATATATATTATATATATATATATATATATATATATATATATATATATATATATATATATATATATATAAAAACTCGGTTTGTTCGGACAGTTTCGTGGCGCTTTATTGCCACTTCGTCAGCGAAATGCACACATCAAAACAAGACCACAGTTTCGAAACACCTTAACATAAAACATGGCATAGTTATACCGACAACCTCCGTGCGGCGGCGTACACAACACCACACTCAAAACAAAACACATTCAGAGATCGCAAGCACATTGAAGATCAGAGATAGCAAACAGATCAGAGATCAGAGATCGCAAACACATCATATATCATGTATATATATATATATATATATATATATATATATATATATATATATATATATATATATATATATATATATATATATATATATATATATATATATATATATATATATATATATATATATATATATATATATATATATATATATATATATATATATATATATATATATATATATATATATATATATATATATATATATATATATATATATATATATATATATATATATATATATATATATATATATATATATATATATCCCTCAAGCATATAGTAGCGCTACTTGTTCCCATCGTGATGTATATGATACACTTATGTAGTTAATACAACATTTTAAAGACAAATACAACGACTAAGCACCACGAAAGACATAATTTCGCTGTCCTTTCTACAGGTTGGTGACAAGGATCCTCTGAGCGCCAAGTCCGTGACGACGCTGGTTGGTGTTAAGGACGTAAGTGCAACTGTTGGTGTTAAGGACGTAAGTGCAACTGTTGGTGTTAAGGCCGTAAGTGCAACTGTTGGCTGTGCTTTTCTGAACCATAATGGCAGAGCCCATTCCAGCTAATACGTTCTGACGAGGTAGCGCTTTAGTTTAGCCGAAGTCTCCGATTTGTTGCTGCAGGAATTACTTATCATGATAAAACAGCTAACACAGGTACAGCTATTCAGTGCATAATTGCAAGTGTTATGTCAAGGTGACATGCTGTAATTTATCTTAAACGACACACATGTATGAATCTTAATAGCAAAATGTCTTTGTTAAAAATAACTTTCGCTTACATTACTGCAAACAACAAAAACCTATAATATATGATAAGCTCATATCTTCATATTTTCCCAGAGCTATGAATCAAACTTATTTAAAGATTGCATTACTTTAAACCACACACAGCAACCTCAGTGCTAAAAAGCATGCAACTGCTTATAACATTTGATTATCCGTCGTAAGTATATAGGTGACGTTTAACTACTTTCTGCCACCCCTGGCGGCGGTGTTACTAACCATGTGTGTGTCGCTGGGTCCTCAGATAGTAGTCGGCATCAGTCAGTCGCACAGTGGCGCCCTGGTGCCCTCTGGAAAGCGCGGAGTACCGGCCAAGGCCATCGGCATAGTGGTGAGTCCCCAGTCCCAGAGTCCCTACTCCGGTGTGTGCGTGTGCGTGTGCGTGTGCGTGTGCGTGTGCGTGTGCGTGTGCGTGTGCGTGTGCGTGTGCGTGTGCGTGTGCATGTGCGTGTGCGTGTGCGTGTGCGTGTGCGTGTGCGTGTGCGTGTGCGTGTATGTGTGTGTGTTGTTTGTCTTTTATCTTCTTGTTGTCATCTATAGTTCACTTCGTTTGAATGAATGAATTCTTCAGCCACGCCACTAGCCAGCATAATTCCAAATACCTTATCCGTCAATGTGTTGTTACAATAAAGGGTGCAAAATAATAAATATATGTACCAGCTAAAAATAATCATTTTGCGAAATTGCGAAAACTATTGTGGGTTTGTATTTCATTGTTTACAAAATACATCTATGACATTGGTTTGTGTTGATTCCCACAACTGCTTGTTAACCATCGCCGTGCGGCGTAAATACATCGGACAACTGATTTACGCCAGGCGCTCGCTGCGCTGCGGCACTACCGGGGGTGGGGTGTGTGTGTGTGTGGGGGGGGGGGGGGGGGGGGGGGGTCGGTCTCGTAGACAACTGACGTTCGTTTTCCGGGTGTGGTAGGGAACAATTGTTATAACATAATCGAACTTGACCTAACCTTTACAGTAATTACAGGGGTGGGGGTGGAATCTGCCCCCTGACCGATTTTCTCTATAACTCAAAAACCGTAATAGATATCCACATGAAGCTTACAGTACCTTATTCTGCATCAACTAGACGTCTTCCTATGACATTTCGCTGAAATTCATGTTGTACTTTGGGAGATAATGACGTTTCAATGCCGCAGCGCAGCGAGCGCCTGGCGCAAATAAGTTGTCCGATGTATATACGCAGCCGTGCGGTGGGGAGTAAACGCCCCCCTCCCCCCCCCCCACCCGAAGGGTTTTCGAGGATAGCGGAAAAACGGCGGCGCGCAGCGCTGCTGTTTTTTTTTCTTACGGTTATTCGGGCATCAGCGACCCACATTATGTGCAATTCTTGACCTCGGGTTATCTCAGGTCAGGCCACCAGACCAGTTCACGTGACCCCACATACAAAAAAGTTTGCTGTGGTACCACAGACGCAGTGTTTGGCCGATCGTTTTCAAACTTACCGGATTTCATAAGGTCATTGGTACCTACAATTCTTATATATCGTTTTTTATATCGTTGACCTAAAGTCGGGTCAATTTCGTGACCTCCCCATTATAAGTCAATGGGAAAATATTTAAATGCTTCCTATTCCGAAGCTACGCATGATATCAGTCCAATTCCTGCTGGATCATGTTATCATAGTTTATTCTTAATTATCCAGGTGCAATCTTTGTTCACTGACCCCTATAGGGTCAGTGGAGGTTATCTGAGGTCACCAACACTTTGTTTGTCAATAACTCTTAACAGAATACAGATAGATTAGTGAAACTGGTACCAATGTGTTCGTTTCGTCGAGACACGTCTCCCAATATGCAACATGCCTACTTGGGTTACCACTTGACCTTGACCTGAGGTCAAAATTATACTTTCTAAGTTGACCTAAACTAGTCAACATGAATATGATTCGAAGTGTCTTGACGAGACAAACACGATGGCGTCACAATTATTGCCTTATCTTTATTAGGTAAAAAAGTATTTGCGAAAAAACTGTTTGGCCAAAAAATAACATTTTTGACATTTGATGACATCTGTAGCCTAAACTATTAACCTGAGCTAAAATTTGAGGACACGAATGGCGATTGCATATTTAAAGAGCTTTCGATTGTTGTTGTTTTCGTTTATTCTTAGCTGTCATAGTTCCCAAGATATTTGGGGATTTCTAGAGTGAAGTCCTAAAACTGGAAAATCTGACCTTGATGACCTCTGGTGACCTCAATATTGACCTGAGCCCAAAAATGACCTGAATAGTTTCAAATGATTGTAAAAGAGCTTTCCAACGGCATTTAACATTGTAGTCCCGTATGAGCTTAGTTCGCGGGGGGGGGGGGGGGGGGGGGGGCGTCGAAACGGCACGGCGAAAGTGGCGCCGTGCACCGGTACGGCGCGGGTTACCATGACAACCAAATGTCTTTCTTGCATCCTCCTGGTAACTGTGCTCATGCTCCACTCCGGGCTTTTCAGGCTCAGTCATCTGGCATCGCCAGTAAGAACCAGAAAACCACGCACGCTGGTTCTGGCACCATCACCACGGATGGCGTTAACGTCACCAACACCGCAGGTTAGCTATCCTTACCGCGCTCTCATCGCAGCGCAGTGCTGCTTCAATCGGTTGCATCTCTTGCTCTGTGTGATGTTGTGCAGCCCATCGACGTCGCCTACTCCCCCCGTCTTCCCATGTGTTCTCCACATGGGGAGCGGGAACGCCGGGAAACGCCGGGAAACGCCGCCGGGCATGTGTTCTCCACATGGGGAGCGGGAACGCCAGATCACCGCCGGGAACGTCTGACGCAGTGGTGTGTTTGCATTTTTTAAATTGTTTTATCAACTGACTTCGTCTGTAAATGGGCAGTGAGCCTGTAGATGATCAAATACAAATACAATACAATACAATCTACCTGGCGGACCCAGAACGGCCAAGAAGTTGGTTTGAGGGAGCCAAATTCCAGAATATATGACCAACTTCTGAAACCTTGTCGGATTTTGCTTGGACGACTTGGAATAGGAAGTGATTTAAGACGACATCCCTTTGTTTCTGTTGCTTGGATCTTCTTTAAACCAGGAAATGTATCATTTTAGTGTATTTCAGCCTTTTTTCCTTTTGGAGGGGGGGCATGGTCCAGTGACCCCTTGCATCGACCATGTGTAAATACGCTCATACTATCACAATTTATAATTTAAAGAGATATTAAAATTAGCCTGATGCTCATTGATATTTCAAAAAAAATAAAACAAAGTTAAGAATTATATGATATTTCGTTCACGGAACTTCATCAGATACAGTAATAAAAAAATGCACCTCGGAAAAACCAAGGTTTTTCCGAGGTTCCGAATGATATCTTAGTAACATCGGTGGTGCTGGTCTTCTGTTGCTAACGAAGGGTGACGTTTTCAGGTGACCTCATTAGGGCCCACGTCCAGAACAATCGGTGGTGCTGGTCTTCTGTTGCTAACGAAGGGTGATGTTTTCAGGTGACCTCATTAGGGCCCACGTCCAGAGCAATCGGTGGTGCTGGTCTTCTGTTGCTAACGAAGGGTGATGTTTTCAGGTGACCTCATTAGGGCCCACGTCCAGAGCAATCGGTGGTGCTGGTCTTCTGTTGCTAACGAAGGGTGATGTTTTCAGGTGACCTCATTAGGGCCCACGTCCAGAGCAATCGGTGGTGCTGGTCTTCTGTTGCTAACGAAGGGTGATGTTTTCAGGTGACCTCATTAGGGCCCACGTCCAGAGCAATCGGTGGTGCTGGTCTTCTGTTGCTAACGAAGGGTGATGTTTTCAGGTGACCTCATTAGGGCCCACGTCCAGAGCAATCGGTGGTGCTGGTCTTCTGTTGCTAACGAAGGGTGATGTTTTCAGGTGACCTCATTAGGGCCCACGTCCAGAGCAATCGGTGGTGCTGGTCTTCTGTTGCTAACGAAGGGTGATGTTTTCAGGTGACCTCATTAGGGCCCACGTCCAGAGCAATCGGTGGTGCTGGTCTTCTGTTGCTAACGAAGGGTGATGTTTTCAGGTGACCTCATTAGGGCCCACGTCCAGAGCAATCGGTGGTGCTGGTCTTCTGTTGCTAACGAAGGGTGATGTTTTCAGGTGACCTCATTAGGGCCAGCGTCCAGAGCAATCGGTGGTGCTGGTCTTCTGTTGCTAACGAAGGGTGATGTTTTCAGGTGACCTCATTAGGGCCCACGTCCAGAGCATCATCAAAAAGAGCAAATGCCGCAAGGTAATCTTTGACTTCTGCCCATAAAATTCCAACACCTGAAACCAGCAAGGTCATAGCAGGATCATATACCTACTATCTGGCAACCTTCTTCTGGGTGTTTTAGCGGTCTCGGAATCATTTTTGGATTTATTTTGGTGCATTCGTTCTCGTGTGTTCTCCGCTCGTTTAGTGCGTCAGAGTTAAATTTGTGTAGCCAATGTATCGCACGCATTTATCTAGAGGCTCGACAGATCGATCGCGGCATGGCATGCTTGGTCAACCTGAATCACTTCTTTGAGGAAGATCTTCAGATCAGATTCATTTTCAAACGTAACGTATTGAGACAAAATGCCCATATTTGTGCCTTGCTTTGTACTGCCCTACCGAACGTGACGCGGCGCTGACGTGTGACGCGGCGCTGACGCTGACGCTGACCCTGTGACGCGGCGCTGACGTGTGACGCGGCGCTGACGCTGACGCTGACGTGTTTCAGACCGGCAAGGGATGTTCCCCGCCTCACACCGTGCCCATGATCAAACCGACGCTGCCTTCGGTGCCGAAGCCGACCCTGAAGCCGACCCCGAAGTACATCCTTCCGAAACTGTTCCACTGAACATCATCACGGGGAGGGGAGACTCGACAGTGCCTGGCGCCACGTGAGAGGGGGAGAGCTGCTCTTCGGCGGCGGCGCGGGGCCAGGAGACACACGGCGAACAGCGTACACGTGACCTGAGCGCACGGTTTACTGTTGACCTTACGGACCATAGTGTTGACCTTACGGACCATAGTGTTGACCTTACGGACCTTAGTGTTGACCATACGGACCTTAGCGCACGGTTTACTGTTGACCTTACGGACCATAGTGTTGACCTTACGGACCTTAGTGTTGACCTTACGGACCTTAGCGCACGGTTTACTGTTGACCTTACGGACCATAGTGTTGACCTTACGGACCATAGTGTTGACCTTATGAACCATAGTGTTGACCTTACGGACCATAGTGTTGACCTTACGGACCATAGTGTTGACCTTACGGACCTTAGTGTTGACCTTACGGACCATAGTGTTGACCTTACGGACCTTAGTGTTGACCTTACGGACCTTAGCGCACGGTTTACTGTTGACCTTACGGACCATAGTGTTGACCTTACGGACCTTAGTGTTGACCTTACGGACCTTAGCGCACGGTTTACTGTTGACCTTACGGACCATAGTGTTGACCTTACGAACCAAAGTGTTGACCTTACGGACCTTAGTGTTGACCTTACGGGCCTTAGTGTTGACCTTACGGACCTTAGTGTTGACCTTACGGACCATAGTGTTGACCTTACGGACCTGAGCGCACGGTTTACTGTTGACCTTACGGACCATAGTGTTGACCTTACGGACCTTAGCGCACGGTTTAGTGTTAACCTTACGGACCATAGTGTTGACCTTACGGACCATAGTGTTGACCTTACGGACCATAGTGTTGACCCTACGGTCCTTAGCGCACGGTTTACTGTTGACCTTACGGACCATAGTGTTGACCTTACGGACCATAGTGTTGACCTTACGGACCTTAGTGTTGACCTTACGGACCTTAGCGCACGGTTTAGTGTTGTAGACAATGATGTGAGTTGGTTCGGGTAATGCAGTTTTACATCGACAACAACAGGTGGTGTTTTGCTGATAGATTTTCTCGTCAGTCATCGTAGTTGGGAAGACTTACGATAGTCTGTCATACGATAACAATACAATATTTGGCGGATTGCTGTTATGAACGATGTAACTGTTACTATGATTATAAGTGGTAATATGATAATATAATAAAGTGCTCTGTTCAGCTAAGAATATACAATATTACAAAGGGGAAACATAGTTATATGTACATATTCGCTATTACATGCTTCTTCAGAGCCTATTCATTCTACATTAGATCTGAGGCACACTATATCTAAGAAGCCCAAAAGGCGAATATATAGATTCGTATGCATTTATATACATATATAATATACGTTCTTTTGAATATTTTCTTTTCTTATATGAGCTTATAATATATATGAGCTTAAAAAAAAGAAAAAAAAGCCCAGCAAAAATTGCGATAGCCGTTCAATTCAGACGATACTTTAAAAATACACAGAAGGCTTCAGTTTGTTGAATCCTCAGAGATGCTCGATGGCGTCGACACGGTTTCAAAATTACTATGGGACTATGGAATCCAAGGACTATGGAATCCAAGGGCAGGTGTACTTTGACATACGACCATATTAAGGATGGCTGACAATTACTAGGGACAATTAGTGTTCCCAGCTGCTGACGACGCTCATTGAGAATGGAGATGTATTCGATGGTTAACAATTACTGTATGTTTTAATTCATTGCAGAAACAAAAAAAAACTCCGGTATCATTGTATCGTTCGTTACTTGTTCACCTCTAACGGCCGACGGCCGGCAGCAAAGGTGGAAAACTCGTCACACTGATACCACACTGATAACACACTGTAACACACTGATAACACGCTGATGTTACACTGGTAACACACTGATAACACACTGATATCACTCTGATATCACACTGATGACAAATTTATACCACACTGATATCACACTGAATGTTGTGCCCGATGACGCAATTGACTCAAGTTGTCACCATTTTGTACTTGACCCCTCACGGTTCGGGCAGGGTGCCAGCAGAGTGTTGAGCGCTGCCGGTAGGAGGTGCTAGATTTCTGCAGAAGGAGCAATTCATTGTCAAACCTTATCTGTTACTAATCTTGCACCTCTACTGATCCGATCCCGACCCCTGACATTCCTTCCTTATCAGTTGTGCGGGGCTGCCCACAAGACGGGAGTAACTTGAGTCAATTGCGCAATCGGGCACAACCCTCTGATAACACATTGATACCACACTGATAACACATTGATAACACATTGATAACACATTTATATCACTCTGATACCACACTGATAACACATTGATAACACATTGATAACACATTGATAACACATTGATAACACACTCATAACACACTGATACACACTGATAACACACTGTTACACTGGTAACACACTGATAACACACTGTAACACACTGATATCATACTGTTACACTGGTAACACACTGATAACACACTGATAACACACTGATATCACTATGATATCACACTGATATCACTCTGATATCACACGGATGACAAATTGATAACACACTGATAACACATTGATAACACATTGATAACACATTGATAACACACTGATATCACTCTGATATCACACTGATACCACGCTGATAACACATTGATAACACATCGATACCACACTGATAACACATTGATACCACACTGATAACACATTGATACCACACTGATACCACTCTGATAACACATTGATAACACATTGATACCACACTGATATCACTCTGATATTACACTGATACCACGCTGATAACACATTGATAACACATTGATACCACACTGATAACACATTGATACCACACTGATACCACTCTGATAACACATTGATAACACATTGATACCACACTGATACCACACTGATACGACACTGATATCACTCTGATATCACACTGATACCACGCTGATAACACATTGATAACACATTGATACCACACTGATACCACACTGATACGACACTGATACCACACTGATACCATACTGATAACACATTGATAACACATTCATAACACATTGGTATCACTTTGATATCACACTGATGTTACACTGGTCAACGCTGACCTGCTTCGGGTGTTTCTCCGCCGCCATCGCCGCCCGGCCGACACGCCCGTGGTCGGGTCGGACCGCCTGGCCCCGCGACCGCTCCGCAACCATCAGCAGGCCAAGATGACCGTGGTTAGCCATGTCTATTGTCTAGCCAGACCTGGGCCACATCACTCACGCCACCGTAGAATATCGCAGTCACACGGCGCCCACACACATTCCGCCATATCCCGCCACTCGGTTCGGGAGTTTGCGATACACTGACAATATTTAGAGGTACACCCATACCCACACTGCGCTACTGTGCATCGCAAAGTTCTGAAGTTAGCGCTCCACCGACTGAGTGTTCGTTGTTGTTGTTGTTATGGGTCAAGCACCATATTCGCTTGGGACGAAGGCGCTAATTGTCTTGTGTCTAGTCTTGAGCCGTCAGTTTGTCAAGTCGTCGTGACACGCGGAACACCCGCCGTCGGTGACGAATGTCACGCGAGTGACTAAGTGTTCGGAAGCGGCACACACACACACACACACACACACACACACACACACACACACACACACACACACACACACACACACACACCGCGGCTGACCTTGACCGGCGCTGACGGGCGGCCACTCATGTGACCGGCCGCGGGGCGGGGCGGGGCAGGCCAGCGGTGACTTTCTCGGATTAGCTGGCGGCTGACCCGGAGGTCAGTGGTCGGATAGATGTATATTCCATCAAGGATCCACAAACATGGTGGCTTTTCACCTGACACGTAGATCCAGTTAAAACATTGGACAAGTTGATACAGGCATCAGCCCAACGAACACGAAGTGACGAAGTGCGCATGACATACAGGGCATACACGACATACAGGACACGGAGCATTCAGTGGCGCCTCGACAGGATCGTGCGTTTCACATTCCCGCGGAACGATGACACATGTGGGTTACATTTGGTGCGGTTCAACATTGTGACTCCTCTGATGCACAGTCGGCGCTTCCCTGTCTCAGTTCGGGCTCGTGGCTGCGTTATTAGGGGGAGGGGGAGGGGGACAGTCGGCTCGGATGGTAACACGCGTGGGTGGAGTTCCCTATTCAGCTGGTGGGTTCATTGCACCGCCAACCTTTGTACAAAACTCTACTTTGTACGATTTTCCCAACATTTATCGTTTTTCCGACAAAAATGGCATGACATGACGTCATTAAAACGTCTTTATCGCCCAAAATACAACATCAATTTAATTAAAATTTGGTGAGAAAAGTGGGTTTAATTGCTGCAGCATAAGGTACTAAAAGTTTCACGCTGATTTCTATAATAGTTTTCAAGTTATTGAGAAAATCAAGGAGGTGTCAGATTCTGCCTCCCCCTCCCCGCCAGCGGGGCGCGGGTTAAGTGTCACTGGGCCTGCTTGTATTGCATCAGGAATGCGCTGTTTTGTCTATCAAATACAAACTTCAAATTCAATTGTTCGAGGAAAAACTTCAGTTTTCTTGAAGTTTTCTGCTAAGATCATTGTTTTTCACGTTCAGTGCAGGGAACGCGCGGGGGGGGGGGGGGGGGGGGGGGGGGTGGCAGGCTTGCAATGAATCCCCCCCGTGCTTAAAAAGTATATTTTTGCTTGGGTATCAGAGTTCAGAATTTGAGCCAAAGGCCATGAGATTGGAAAATTATGTAGACAATGGTACATGGTGGTGATGGTACAAGCAGGTACAATGGTTTTGAATACGAAAAGCAGCAGTTTGCATTGAAATCATGCATTTGTAGTCAATATTTATGTCAGAATCAATATCACAATTAATAAATTGGGATAGGAAAATTAACTCCTTAAATGGGGAGTGAGAGTGGACAATTATTAATATTTGGGTGTCATTTCCCACCCAAATCGACACATGTTGGGACACTGCCCCCTCCGCCAGATTCCTGTGTGTGTGTGGGGGGGGGGGGGGCATTTGTCCCTGATGCCCTCTCCCCTGGATCCGCCAGTGGACCGGCTCAACTGCAACTTTTTGATAAAACCGACACACACAGCCCAGACCCGCACAGCAGTACGCTGATGTAGGTAACCCGTTCCAGCCTGGAATATTTCGTTTTGTACGGCGTAAAAGCGACGCATTTATATTATCCCGCGCCGTGCCGGTGCTCGGCGCCACCTTCGCCGTGCCGGGAGTTTCGACGCACCCCTCTCACTCAGCTCCTATAAAACGTAGACTAAAACTGGAAACACCGTTCGAAAGCTCGTCAAAATGCATTTTGAAACTAAATTATTTGTACTTTTCTCAGGTCAATATTGAGGTCACCAGAGGTCATCAAGGGTCAGATTTGCAAGTTTTAGGACTTTGCTCCAGAAATCCCCAGATATCACAGATATTTTGGTAAACTGTCATAATAGCTAGGAACAATCAAACAAAATAATGGAAGGATCTTGAAAAATGCAATCGCTGAAATGTCCTCAGATTTTAGCTCAGGTCAATAGTTGAGGCTCCAGAGCTCATCAAATGTCAAAAAGGCAATTTTTTAGCAAAATAGTTTTCACACATATCTGTTTACCTAATACAGATAAAGGAATAATTTTGACGCCATCGTGTTTGTCTCATCAAGGCGCTTCGCATCATATGCATGACGACTAGGTTAGGTCAACTTATAAATTTGCCCTCAGGTCAAGGTCAAGTGGTCAACCTGCCCCAATTAGGTCAGGTTGCACATTGGGAGACGTGCTTCGACGAGACAAACAAGATTGGTGCCAGTTTGACTTATCTATTTTGATCTTGTCGAAAGTGATTGGCAAAAAAGTGTTGGTGACCTCGGGTGACCTCATCTGACCCTGTAGGGGTTACTGAACAAAAATTGCAGATGGAACTTCAAGAATATCCTATGATAACATGATCCAGAAGAAATTGGTCTGATATAATTCGTATCTTCAGAATAGGAAGCATTTGATTATTCCCCCATTGACTTATAATGGGGAGGTCACGAAATTGACCCGACCTTAGGTCACCGATATACAAATCCGAGATCAAAGAATTGTAGGTCCTTATGAAATACTGTATGTACGAAATCGATCAGCCAAAAACTGGGGCTGTGGTACGACCGGAAACATTTTTGGAGGTGGAGTCACGTGACCTGGCCTGGTGACGTGACGTGACATGACCCGAGGCTCCAAAAATTCATACTATGTGGGTAATTGATGTCCCATCAGCTACTGCGCACTGCCGTTTTTATATCCTCGAAAACCTTAGGGAAGGGGGGTTGCGTCAAAACGCCCCCCACCCCCGGCACGGCGCGGGTTAAAGGGATTATACGGGTTTCCGTCCTGAAAGTACATGCACTCTTTTGCAGTTGTATGAGCTTTAAACACGTTTAAGACATATAACAGGGACCTCAATGCTCATTTAGTCCATTATTTCAGAAATTATCAGCGTTAAAACTTGGGCGTTTTTCGAGACTAGTATCAGATAACCAGCACTTGATCGGCACTTCTGTCCACCACTTTTATCTTAAGATCAATTTTAGAGTTTTGAATTATCTGCAAGTCCTACACTGGATCACACAATTATTATGCAATTCAAAACTGACGGAACTTTGTATTACTGCACACTGTTCGTTGAGGTTTTGTGTTTTTGTGGGTTTCTTTTCTCTGGCCTTTAGCGTTGACAATTTGGTGGTGGCGTATTCATTTTTTGGCATGAAAATTCATGAAAAATATAGAATTTTATGGGAAAACTAGGTAACTGCTGCTGTCGTTGGAACAAAACAAGTTTATTTTCTTTCAAATATTGCTTATTTTACCGGAAATATGACATACGTGAGGTGTTCTTATTAGCATAAAAGAGATGACTGGCTCTGCCTCAGCCGGTCCTGCAGAAAATACGCGGTGGCATCACCGCGCACTTTGGAATGTCCTTACGTGCAGAAGAGGTCATTTCCAGAAAAATGTGGCTACCGTAGGACTTCTATCACCTTTATAAGTACGTTTTTACTATGTAACTCATTTATTCTGGGAAAAACCCGTATAATCCCTTTAAGTACATTAGCCCGCGCCGTGCCGGTGGGTGGGGGGGGGGGGGGGGGGGGGGGGGGCGTTAGACATCCCTAAGATTTTTCGAGGATAGCGGAAAACGGCGGCCCTACGCGCCGCCGTTTTTGGCACAGCTGTTTGGGCATCAATTTCCCACATTATGTAAAGTTATTGACCTAGCGTCATCTCAGGTCAGGTCACCAGACTAGGTCACGTGACCCCACCTAAAAAAAAAACCATTGTTGTCGTACCACAGTCACAGTTTTTGGGTGATCCGTTTCAAACTTACACGATTTTATAAGGTCGCATATATCTACAATTTGTTTATCTTGGAGTTTTATATCAGTGACTTAAGGTCGGGTCATTTTCGTGACCTCCCCATTATGTCAATGAGAAATATTACAATGCTTCCTATTCCGAGGATACGCAAGATAGCAGTCAAATTCCTTATGGATCATGTTATTATAGGCCATTCTTGATGACTTATGTGCCATTTTTGTTCAGTGACCCCTATAGGGTCAGCCTAGGTCATCCGAGGTCACCAACATCTTTTATGTCAATAATTCTTGACACAATGCAGCTATAGAAGTGAAACTGGCACCAATGTATTTGTTTCGTCGAGACACGTCTCCCAATATGCAACATGACCTACTTGAGTCACCACTTGACCTTGACCTGAGGTCAAATTTCTAAGTTGACCTAACCTAGTCTTCATCAATGTTATTCGAAGCGCCTTGACGAGACAAACATGATGGCGTCAAAATTACTACATTATATTATTAGGCAACAAGTTATTTACGAACAAAATTACCCCAAAATATATGGTGGCCTCTAGTGACCTCTGGTGACCTCAGTATTGACCTGAGCAAAAAAACGAATATATTATTGACGAGCTATCGGAAGGTGTTTTTGGATTCTGTCTACTCCGCATAGGAGCCGAGTTAGGACTCATAGGAGTGTCTCAGAACCAATCAGATTGAGACCATCCCAATGACGTCACATTAGCCGTTTTCACGAAGGATTTTGCGTTTGGGGCGTTTGGGGCGTTTGGGGCGATTGGGGCGATTGGGGCGATTGGGGCGTTTTGGGTAAATGGGTCTATAACTCGTAAGAACCCGGCTTTTCCCGATGATTTTTTATATCAATCGCAACTTTATGAATTATTGCATTTTTCTGGAAATTCCATTTTAATGATAACACCATAGCTTACTTAAAATTAACCATTTCATCTTAAACTAGCTCTGGTGATGCCAGATGGCTGTGGTGGTTTGGGGCGTTTGGTGAGACTCCATCTTGCTCGAATCCCGGATGTACGGGGTTCGGGAAATGGTCATATTTTGCAACGACATGATTTTCAGGAATACTAGCTTATTTCAATGAAAACTAGATGAATTAGTCTATTCATATTTTCAGTCATATTTTTTTTTTTGACAGCAAGGATTAATGATAATTAGCGATTTCGTTTTGATCATTTGTTGTAAGATGACGAGAATGCTGGCTCCGGCTCTGCGCTGGCTCCGCGCAGGCACCGCCACCCGGTAACCATGGCGACCACGTGACTCCGGTGCCAGCCGGCCCGTTACCATGGCGACGAGCCAGCCGGTCGCCTGACGTCACGTTGCGCATGTGCAGAACCGTGGTCTGCGCCCAGCCATGCCGTCTGTTCGATCTAGAGCCGCCATTTTTGAGTTTTCAGTACCAGTGGCTGCAGAAAGCCCGCATGTTTCATGGGTTTATAAGTGCTTTTTCTGAGGTTCTTTCAGCTTTTTATGAGATTTATAAATTAATCAATTGATCAAATGAAGAACATTTGGTGTGATTCGTTGCTTAAATAAATGAGTAAGGATTGTTCCGGTTTTCAGAAACGAACGAAGTTACCGCTCTAAATTGGACGATCTCAGCGGGACGGAGCGACGATGAATTAAGGCCTATCTATGCTTTTGACATTTGATTGCATTTTTAATCATAATATTATATTTCTTTGTCATGAATATCTTCAATTTTGCCCTAACTAATTGTCAATTGCGTATTTTATTTAATCAAAGCTAGTATACTAGTATACTTTTAGCCTCTTTTTAGGGCGTTTGCGGTATGTTTTGTAGAATGAGCTAACACAACACAAAATTGCCAGATTTGCTCCTGAATTTGAATATTCAAAGCAAACTAACGGGAAATATTGCATTGTAAGAGCATATACTTATTCATGAATTCATAAAATTGCGATTGATACCAAAAACAACCGGGAAAAGCCTTGTTCTTACGAGCTATAGACCCAATCGCCCCAAACGCCCCAAACGCCCCAAACGCCCCAATCGCCCCAAACGTAAAATCCTTCGTGAAAACGGCCATTGGCAGCATTTGGTAGCAATTTAATTCCCTATGGCCCACTAAAGGGATGACAATACCCTGCGTCAGAGTTGAAATCATGAGCAAAACAATTTTTTTCTTTTTTTAATCTGTCACAATCGAGGCAAAATAAGCCTCATCAAGAAAGGGAGTCAAAATACAGAAGGTGTATTTTGGGGAAATCTTTCAAGGGGTGTGGACACTCCGCAAGCAATTCTTGAATATAGGTAGAGCATTTACATATAGGATTTGCTATAACTGTAAACCAAGTGTTTAAATCAGTACCTAACATTTTATATCAATAATGAATTAGGGAGAATAATCAACTTGAGGTTAAGGGTGAGGCATTTCACTTTGACATTCCTGAATCTACTGACCAGTTCCAGTATGTTCTGAATGTGGATCTGCCTATTTCATTTTCATTGCGAATCAAATCAGGCCCTTAGGATGACCTAACACTGATACATTGTTGGACTGATTTGGTTGGTGCCTTGTTTTTAGAAAAGTGTTCTTGCAAAGCAAAGTGGTATGTCAGCAAAATTTCCGCCACCAGGGGCGCTGGACGCAATGTGACCCAAACGGCGATCACCGCCATTGGCGACAATGTATTAAGTCACTGTTTGAGGGTGGCTCTAAAAATAGTTACGATGGAAAATGCCAAAGGCTCATGTCTCATGTGGTTCGCTGAAGCTTTCTGAGTTGAATGCTGCCATTTTTTGATGATATCAATAATTGGCGAACCGCCATTAGGGCGAGCGGCCCATCCAGCCTCAGCGGACGATCAACCATATCGACTCGCTGCGGCAGCCTTCGTCGGGGCTGCTTGCGGCTCTTGGGCGGGCAATCTTTGTATCCACCGTGGCTTCGGGCCAAACAACAACAAAATATTGGTGTCAAAACAACAATGGTTTTACATTTGATTGTTAAACTGATAAACATTCATGTATTTAATACAAAATATGGAAGAAAGGCTTCCACTGTATGTACATTAATTGCGATGTCACCACAGATGGAACTTACTGTTTGAAACACTGCTAAAAAACAATACTCACCTTCGATTGAGCAGAACATTGTATTCTCGACACCCGCTTATGACATCCTGTTGGAGCATCACAGACCGCCATCCTCTCCAAAAAAAAAAATGAGGAAAATACAAAACTTTCATTTCAAATACGGCAGGACCAACGACTTGCTAATTGCGGTGGCATATGGTCTAATTTTATTCCCTGCTCAGTGCCACTTCTTCAGCTCTTCCCGTTCCTTCTGCGCCGCCTGCACCATCGTTAATTCCCATCGCCATCTTGTGTAGCCTTGATCGTATGATACATATAAATAATGACGGTAAACTAAAAGACTGCCGTTCACCCGAGCCGCAGCCCTCGCGACCGAAGACGACGGCCGGCCGCGGCGAGACGACATGGTCGATCGCCCGCTGGGGCCAGACCATCGGCCAGATATCGATAATTGGGGTTGCACAAAGTCGTCCCGAAGTCAACCATGCGTGGCAAGCCGTCATAAGGACGACCGGCCCGGTCGTCCTTATGACGGTTTGCCACGCATGGTTGACTTCGGGACGACTTTGTGCAACCCCAATTATCGATATCATCAAATAAAATAGCAGCATTTAACTCAGAAAGCTTCAGCGAACCACATGAGACCCCTTTAGAATTGGCCCTTTATAATTTTCCATCGTAACTATTTTTAGAGCCACCCTCAAACAGTGCATTGTCGCCAATGGCGGTGATCGCCGCTTGGGTCTCATGGTACATCAGCGCCATCTACATCTTTGTCAACTGACATACCCCATTCCTTCACCGGTTAGGTCCGGGTATACATTTCAGGTTTTGAATGGGGTGGATATAGGTTGATAATTTTGCTTGGTTATGTCTCAAAGTGCTGCATAGTTCCTTTAGTTCAGCATTTGAATGTGGTAGAAACGTAGATACAGGTATGAGACTCTCTGAAAGCTGAAAACAAAGACACCCATATGCTGATATAATAGAACATAAATATGACACAATAAGTCAACTTTTTCCAATATGTTCTTGCACAAAAACTGTGCGAATTGACGCTTGGGTTTCCTGTGTCAAATTCGCCAACACAAAACCCCTAAAGGCGGCCGCTCACTAGGCCATTCGGCGCACGGAGGTCGCGATATCGCTACGACTTCCCGCGCATCTTTAGCGATATTCCGCCTTCGCGTCAGCCGAAACGTCAAAAATCGCGGACGAATGTCGTCGGCCGGCCATCTGCGGACCGGAGGAAAAAAGTTGATTCGAACGAGCTTTTTTCGGCGACTGAACGCCGCGGAGCCGCGGACAACAAAATCGATCAAGCTACAGTGGCGAATCTATGCAAGACAGAGGTGCACATTTTGCACAGCATGCTCTTGCCGCTGTTAAATTTATTATGGAAAAGTTTCGTGGTTCTAAACTTACATCTTCGTCGAAAAATGGCCATAATTAATTTACCTTGTGACAGGCTGTAGGCACAGGTTGCGACATGCTGTAGGTCGGCGGGGCGGAATCTCGCGAGCAGACAGCGCCGAATCCGCCGGAACAAGGACGATATTCAGCGGTATCGACGCGATTTTCCGAGGCGGAATGTCGCAGTATATCGCGCGCCGAATGGCCTAGTGTGCGGCCGCCTTAAGCCCGTGACAACAATAAAGCTGACATGTCACAAGAATACATAGTGCAGTGACATTGCATTCAAGTATAATACCATATCATTTCAATCGATAATTTTATTACAATTACCTACTACCTGGCATACTCCCAGACAAAATGACTTTCACCTTCAGTGTCGCTGGAGAGAAAAGCCCACTTTCGTGACTTGGTGATGAGAAATGGAATACCAGATTGATGATGTAGCTTTAAGAGGTGGATCGTGACCATGAATATTCCGGTGTGCTAGACGGGTGAGCCCTGTTCGGAGGCGACCAGGGACTACCTTGTGAGCACACAACAAGAAAATAAAATGAACAAAAACACCAACCGTTTATTATTTGAGATTCATCATCAACCATCGTCGATATGTTTGTAAATGATTCAAGCCATATGGCAAATTAAAAACAACAACATTATAACGCAAGGAAGCGCAAACGTGATAAACGACAATCATCTCTAAACAATCATCTCTAAACTACTCATGACACACAACATGATCAAGCCAAACGTGATAAACGACAATCATCTCTAAACTACTCATGACACACAACATGATCAAGCCAAACGTGATAAACGACAATCATCTCTAAACTACTCATGACACACAACATGATCAAGCCAAACGTGATAAACGACAATCATCTCTAAACTACTCATGACACACAACATGATCAAGCCAAACGTGATAAACGACAATCATCTCTAAACTACTCATGACACACAACATGATCAAGCCACACGTGATAAACGACAATCATCTCTAAACTACTCATGACACACAACATGATCAAGCCAAACGTGATAAACGACAATCATCTCTAAACTACTCATGACACACAACATGATCAAGCCAAACGTGATAAACGACAATCATCTCTAAACTACTCATGACACACAACATGATCAAGCCAAACGTGATAAACGACAATCATCTCTAAACTACTCATGACACACAACATGATCAAGGAAGGAAGGAAGCGCAAACGTGATAAACGCCAATCATCTCTAAACTACTCATGACACACAACATGATCAAGCCAAACGTGATAAACGCCAATCATCTCTAAACTACTCATGACACACAACATGATCAAGCCAAACGTGATAAACGACAATCATCTCTAAACTACTCATGACACACAACATGATCAAGCCAAACGTGATAAACGACAATCATCTCTAAACTACTCATGACACACAACATGATCAAGGAAGGAAGGAAGCGCAAACGTGATAAACGACAATCATCTCTAAACTACTCATGACACACAACATGATCAAGGAAGGAAGGAAGCGCAAACGTGATAAACGACAATCATCTCTAAACTACTCATGACACACAACATGATCAAGGAAGGAAGGAAGCGCAAACGTGATAAACGACAATCATCTCTAAACTACTCATGACACACAACATGATCAAGGAAGGAAGGAAGCGCAAACGTGATAAACGACAATCATCTCTAAACTACTCATGACACACAACATGATCAAGCCAAACGTGATAAACGACAATCATCTCTAAACTACTCATGACACACAACATGATCAAGGAAGGAAGGAAGCGCAAACGTGATAAACGACAATCATCTCTAAACTACTCATGACACACAACATGATCAAGCCAAACGTGATAAACGACAATCATCTCTAAACTACTCATGACACACAACATGATCAAGCCAAACGTGATAAACGACAATCATCTCTAAACTACTCATGACACACAACATGATCAAGCCAAACGTGATAAACGACAATCATCTCTAAACTACTCATGACACACAACATGATCAAGCCAAACGTGATAAACGACAATCATCTCTAAACTACTCATGACACACAACATGATCAAGCCAAACGTGATAAACGACAATCATCTCTAAACTACTCATGACACACAACATGATCAAGCCAAACGTGATAAACGACAATCATCTCTAAACTACTCATGACACACAACATGATCAAGCCAAACGTGATAAACGACAATCATCTCTAAACTACTCATGACACACAACATGATCAAGCCAAACGTGATAAACGACAATCATCTCTAAACTACTCATGACACACAACATGATCAAGCCAAACGTGATAAACGACAATCATCTCTAAACTACTCATGACACACAACATGATCAAGCCAAACGTGATAAACGACAATCATCTCTAAACTACTCATGACACACAACATGATCAAGCCAAACGTGATAAACGACAATCATCTCTAAACTACTCATGACACACAACATGATCAAGCCAAACGTGATAAACGACAATCATCTCTAAACTACTCATGACACACAACATGATCAAGCCAAACGTGATAAACGACAATCATCTCTAAACTACTCATGACACACAACATGATCAAGCCAAACGTGATAAACGACAATCATCTCTAAACTACTCATGACACACAACATGATCAAGCCAAACGTGATAAACGACAATCATCTCTAAACTACTCATGACACACAACATGATCAAGCCAAACGTGATAAACGACAATCATCTCTAAACTACTCATGACACACAACATGATCAAGGAAGGAAGGAAGCGCAAACGTGATAAACGACAATCATCTCTAAACTACTCATGACACACAACATGATCAAGGAAGGAAGGAAGCGCAAACGTGATAAACGACAATCATCTCTAAACTACTCATGACACACAACACGATCAAGCCAAACGTGATAAACGACAATCATCTCTAAACTACTCATGACACACAACATGATCAAGCCAAACGTGATAAACGACAATCATCTCTAAACTACTCATGACACACAACATGATCAAGCCACACGTGATAAACGACAATCATCTCTAAACTACTCATGACACACAACATGATCAAGCCAAACGTGATAAACGACAATCATCTCTAAACTACTCATGACACACAACATGATCAAGGAAGGAAGGAAGCGCAAACGTGATAAACGACAATCATCTCTAAACTACTCATGACACACAACATGATCAAGCCAAACGTGATAAACGACAATCATCTCTAAACTACTCATGACACACAACATGATCAAGCCAAACGTGATAAACGACAATCATCTCTAAACTACTCATGACACACAACATGATCAAGCCAAACGTGATAAACGACAATCATCTCTAAACTACTCCTGACACACAACATGATCAAGCCAAACGTGATAAACGACAATCATCTCTAAACTACTCATGACACACAACATGATCAAGCCAAACGTGATAAACGACAATCATCTCTAAACTACTCATGACACACAACATGATCAAGCCAAACGTGATAAACGACAATCATCTCTAAACTACTCATGACACACAACATGATCAAGCCAAACGTGAAATAAAGAACACAATTCACAAAATATATACCACCTGTATATATTTATAACCACCTGTATTACCACCTGGAATATCTTGGATAGGCAATCAATCATGTATTGAGCAAAACTGTATGTGTGTGATTTCATAGCTGAACTGTAAGAGACTGCTAAAAAATGCATTAGGACAGCAAATCATGCACCACTCTTTATCAAATGTATTTTCTATTCATGTTTTCTGTAAGGAGTTAACTTGTCATTTGTCAGCATTGTCACTGATTCGATGACAAAGTTATGGAAGTTCTGTATCACATATTATACCAACTGAGGCATGCAGCAACACAATACCATGCATAAACAATACCATGCCTTACACTATACATCGGGCGACTAAATACCTATACATATACGCCGATTTCACGAAGTTCTATCGCAGGCGGAATTAAGATGTCATTTCGTCGCACCACACACTAAGGTCATTGTGTGTGTAAGAGGATTTGGAATTCTGACGTTCAATCATGACTGACGTACACAATTCTGCGAGGATTCACTCTGCGAATACGTATTCTTCGTGAAAACGGCTACTAAATCATTTGCCATCGTGCTCAGCAGAAAACAAAAATCAAGCTTTGGCTCGAGCCTTCTATACCGATATAGTACTTGTAGAATGTTGTAAATTGGGCGCCACTTAGCAAGGCACATGGTATTTGGTCGCGTGTAGCAACAATTATAACAGCATTTGTAAAATGCACTAATGGATCCCTTCGGAATTAACTGTCACCATGTAACCACACCGATCAGCATCATACGGTGTTTGTTCTAGCATTCGTACTCTAAACATTGGAAAGCCAACTGAGCAAGCAATAAGCATTCGGTTATAGATGTGCAAAGCAACTGCTTTAGTTCTTAAATGGCATAAATGTCAGAGCAAATTGATAATAACAAGTTATTAGCGTTGAAAAGTATTGCAAACTTTTCCTGCGAGTTATGTCTTTCATCAGTAGATAATACCTAAACATACTGTGTTCACGAATAAGCTTTTGTGCGAATGCTCTTTACATTGGCGGCAGTAAGAAACTACGCTATTGACAAGAAAATAAGCACGGACCGCTTCCTGATTAGTGATTATCGGCTGTTCTGGTTGCTTCCTCAAGTGGTCCTCAATATGAGTGAAGTTCTTTTTATAAATACGGTAAGGCGGCGTACAATGATGGTAACAATATGATGCGTTCTCCCACTTTCTGAGGTAAAAAATCAGACACAACAATAGTATCAAAAATGCATCAGCTTTGCCTATCGTGCGACGTTTCTTCTGATGAGTTCACATCAAACGACGTACTTTTACACTAGCGGAATCCTAATGAAATTATACATTGCATGGTTCAGTTCTGGCGCACGTGGCAGTTGTTGACATCTTTCGATATCCAAACTCCGAAGAGGCCAGATGACATCACACGATTCATGACGATGACCGTGACTAGTTGTGACGTCATACTTTAACTTCAATCATTGAAGTTCTGCTGCGCGGTAGTTGTAATGCCAGCTGTTTGATTACGCTGGAGAAAACGGGGGCGCTCATGTTTCGACTCAGAGTCCGCAGCAGGTACCTGAAATATTAATATGCAAGCTTTAGCCCCATTTTAAAATGCAATGCACTTATGTAAAGAAAGATAAGGTATGTGCCAGTGTAGTGTAACGATTCACGCTAAATTTCACTCGAAACAAATTACAAATTTGTTTTTTTTTGCTTATATTTTATTTACTTTTTTACTTATAACTTAATTCTAGTTTTAGTCATTTTAGCATTCACATAGCTAACTAATTAGCCTCATCTGTACTTAGGAACATAACAATTTCAATGCATTTATGTGTTTCCAATATGTTACTGCACCTGAATGTCTTCCTGTAACTTAAACCATTAGCGCTGAGAGCATCGTCAATCGCTGGACTTTGTGGAATACTAATGCAGTGTTTCTTGAATGTAAAAAGAGGCAGCGAATACATATGAGAAACACGCGCTAGCCATAATGGTGACGTTTAGAATCTCGCAAAATGGCGTAGCTTTACCTGCCAAATCTGAACAGTGAACAACTGAACAATCTGGAAATAGTCAACAGCATCATGTCAAATTACCATCACTACAACTACTACATCGTCTGCACTACACCATATCGTCACTACACTACCTCGTCAGTACACCATATCGTCACTACACTACCTCGTCACTGCACTGCCTCGTCACTACACTGCCTCGTCACTACACTACCTCGTCACTACACTACCTCGTCACTACACTACCTCGTCAGTACACTACCTCGTCACTACACTACCTCGTTAGTACACTACCTCGTCACTACACTACCTCGTCACTACACTACCTCGTCAGTACACCATATCGTCACTACACTACCTCGTCACTACACTACCTCGTCAGTACACCATATCGTCACTACACTGCCTCGTCACTACACTACCTCGTCACTACACTACTTCGTCAGTGCACCATATCGTCACTACACTACCTCGTCACTACACTACCTCTTCAGTATACTACCTCGTCACTACACTACCTCGTCACCACACTACCTCGTCACTACACTACCTCGTCACTACACTACCTCGTCAGTACACCATATCGTCACTACACTACCTCGTCACTACACTACCTCGTCAGTACACCATATCGTCACTACACTACCTCGTCACTACACTACCTCGTCACTACACTACCTCGTCACTACACTACCTCGTCACTACACTACCTCGTCAGTGCACCATATCGTCACTACACTACCTCGTCACTACACTACCTCTTCAGTGCACCATATCGTCACTACACTACCCCGTCACTACACTACCTCGTCACTACACTACCTCGTCGCTACACTATCTCGTCACTACACTACCTCGTCGCTACACTACCTCGTCACTACACTACCTCGACACTACACTACCTCGTCACTACACTACCTCGTCACTACACTACCTCGTCACTACACTACCTTATCACTACACTACCTCGTCACTACACTACCTCGCCACTACACTACCTCGTTACTACACTACCTCGTCACTACACTACCTCGTCACTACACTACCTCGTCACTACACTACCTCGTCACTACACTACCTCGTCGCTACACTATCTCGTCACTACACTACCTCGTCGCTACACTACCTCGTCACTACACTACCTCGACACTACACTACCTCGTCACTACACTACCTCGTCACTACACTACCTCGTCACTACACTACCTTATCACTACACTACCTCGTCACTACACTACCTCGTCACTACACTACCTCGTCACTACACTACCTCGTCAGTTTACCACATCGTCACTACGCTACCTCGTCACTACACTACCTCTTCAGTGCACCATATCGTCACTACACTACCCCGTCACTACACTACCTCGTCACTACACTACCTCGTCGCTACACTATCTCGTCACTACACTACCTCGTCGCTACACTATCTCGTCACTACACTACCTCGACACTACACTACCTCGTCACTACGCTACCTCGTCACTACACTACATCGTCACTACACTACATTTCACTACACTACCTCGTCAGTACACTACCTTGTCACTACACTACCTCGTCAGTACACTACCTCGTCACTACACTACGTCTACGACATTTCCAAACTAACCCCCGACCGACAGAACCGCAGAAGAGCTCACCAGTCGCCGTAGCCGCACTTTCTGGTGACGTCGTCAATGGCGGGGTCGGCTCCGTAGCGACTCCCTCGTGCCTGCAGAAGGCGGCAGCGCAGCTTCGGCGAGAACACTGTGGCCAGCCGGTACAGGAACAGCAGACTGCAGGTCAGATACAGAGGTCAGATACAGAGGTCAGATACAGAGGTCAGATACAGAGGTCAGATATAGAGGTCAGATATAGAGGTCAGATGCAGAGGTCGGATGCAGAGGTCAGATACAGAGGTCAGATACAGAGGTCAGATGTAGAGGTCAGATACAGAGGTTAGATACGCAGAGGTCAGATGCAGAGGTCAGATACAGAGGTCAGATACACACACTGGCAGATCCAGCCGTCGGTTTGGTGGTGGTGGGGGGTGGGGGGCAACTTTTTGTGGCAAAAAGGTACCCATTTTTTTTCTCCACGGATTTGGGCCGGTCACCTTATTTTGGTATTCGAGCTTAAGAAATTCACTTTTCAAATTCAATTTTTTTTTTGTTGCATTTGTGGGGTTCAAAAACCTCAAATGTAGGAAATTCGAAATGACTAATATAAAGAAAAGGTAATTTCCCTTCTTTTGACGCTTTTTATTTGCAATTTGCTTCAAAACTCTATTTTCTACGATTTTCTCTATTTGGTCTCTATTTTGAAATTAAGTCAAAACATTCATAGTCAAACCTCGCGGAGAAAGAAAAGCACTTAACAAGCGCCGTGTAGGTGTTGGCGCCACCTTCGCCGTGGCGGGGGCATCTAAACGCCCCCACCCCCTTCTAACTCGTCTCTTATGGGTAGTAGACGGAGTTTAAAAAAATACCGTTCGATAGCACGTCACAAATCATGTCGAAACTATTTCGGTCATTTTGGGCTCAGGTCAAAATTAAGGTCACCAGAGGTCATCAAAGGTCAAATTTTCCAAGTATAGGAGTTTTCTCCAGAAACCCCCAAATATCTCGGGACCTATGATAGCTAGGAACAAACGAAGAACAACAATGGACATCTCATGACAAATTCAGTCTCTGAGTGTCCTCAAATTGTAGCTCAGGTCAATAGTTTAGACTCCAGAGGTCACCAAAGGTCACGATGGCATTTTGGGGAAAAAATGGTTTTCGTGAATATCTTCGTATCAGCTGAACATATAGATAAATAATTTTGACACCATCGTGTTTGTCTCATCAAGATGCTTTCAATCAATTATGGTGATCGAGTTAGGTCAACTTCAAAATTTGACCTAAGGTCAAAGTCATTTGGTTACCTATGTAGGTCATGTTGCATATGTGGCGATGCGACTCGACGATTCAAACACAGTGATGGCATTCGCACGTCTTTATCTTTATTCTAGTCAGGTACGGAGGCCTTCTAAAAGCTGAAATGGATCTCTAAGGACCGGACTGGGCTTCGTCACAACACAATAGGCCCTCTATAGACACTACCCTGTGAGGGCCCTTTCAGGCTCAATGACAGTAGGTACCATAGTCCCATGCCGCCCCTCTGGATCCGCCACTGGATATAGGTTATACAGAGGTCATACAGGTTCAGATACATAGGTCAGACAGAGGTCAGATGCAGATGTCAATTTCTGTTACATATCCCTATGAAAATTAAACCAACACTTTTCGTTCATCTGCCAAACATTTCCAGAGGGTTGATTGTCCTTGTGCAAATATCAATAAATACACCTCATAAGAAGAGAATGAGTCATCTCAGCGATCTCAGGAGAATGGGTCAGTTTGTTACCTGACAATCCGCCACTGTCCCCACCATCTGCCCCTGCAACAATGTCCCGTTTTTCCACGGACAGGCCCGGTGTGTGTTTTGTGGCCGTCATCGGCTCTCAGTACCGCCCACTGCAGCTGCAGTCTGACGCGTCAGCAATGACTGCAGTCTGACGCGTCAGCAGTGACTGCAGTCTGACACGTCAGTGACTGCAGTCTGACGCGTCAGCAGTGACCTGGCTCCGGACGGACGGACAGGACGGACAGGACGGACAGGACGGACAGGACGGACAGGACGGACAGGACGGACAGGACGGACAGCAGGACGGACAGCAGGACGGACAGCAGGACGGACAGGACGGACAGGACGGACAGGACGGACAGGACGGACAGGACGGACAGGACGGACAGGACGGACAGGACGGACAGGACGGACAGGACGGACAGGACGGACAGGACGGACAGGACGGACAGGACGGACAGGACGGACAGGACGGACAGGACGGACAGGACGGACAGGACGGACAGGACGGACAGGACGGACAGGACGGACAGGACGGACAGGACGGACAGGACGGACAGGACGGACAGGACGGACAGGACGGACAGGACGGACAGGACGGACAGGACGGACAGGACGGACAGGACGGACAGGACGGACAGGACGGACAGGACGGACAGGACGGACAGGACGGACAGGACGGACAGGACGGACAGGACGGACAGGACGGACAGGACGGACAGGACGGACAGGACGGACAGGACGGACAGGACGGACAGGACGGACAGGACGGACAGGACGGACAGGACGGACAGGACGGACAGGACGGACAGGACGGACAGGACGGACAGGACGGACAGGACGGACAGGACGGACAGGACGGACAGGACGGACAGGACGGACAGGACGGACAGGACGGACAGGACGGACAGGACGGACAGGACGGACAGGACGGACAGGACGGACAGGACGGACAGGACGGACAGGACGGACAGGACGGACAGGACGGACAGGACGGACAGGACGGACAGGACGGACAGGACGGACAGGACGGACAGGACGGACAGGACGGACAGGACGGACAGGACGGACAGGACGGACAGGACGGACAGGACGGACAGGACGGACAGGACGGACAGGACGGACAGGACGG
The DNA here is from genome assembly GCA_036785665.1 of Chirona hameri. Taxonomy (NCBI): domain Eukaryota; kingdom Metazoa; phylum Arthropoda; class Thecostraca; order Balanomorpha; family Balanidae; genus Chirona; species Chirona hameri. The sequence continues at coordinate 6,651 of JAXIVJ010003705.1, read as the reverse complement.
ACAGGACGGACAGGACGGACAGGACGGACAGGACGGACAGGACGGACAGGACGGACAGGACGGACAGGACGGACAGGACGGACAGGACGGACAGGACGGACAGGACGGACAGGACGGACAGGACGGACAGGACGGACTCTCAGTACCGCCCACTGCAGCTGCAGTCTGACGCGTCAGCAGTGACTGCAGTCTGACACGTCAGCAGTGACTGCAGTCTGACGCGTCAGCAGTGACTGCAGTCTGACGCGTCAGCAGTGACTGCAGTCTGACGCGTTAGCAGTGACTGCAGTCTGACGCGTCAGCAATGACTGCAGTCTGACGCGTCAGCAATGACTGCAGTCTGACGCGTCAGCAGTGACCTGGCTCCGGACGGACGGACGGACGGACGGACGGACGGACGGACGGACAGGATGGACAGGACGGACAGGACGGACGGACGGACGGACTCTCAGTACCGCCCACTGCAGCTGCAGTCTGACGCGTCAGCAGTGCCCGCCAGCTGCGGCTGGGCTGAACAGGTGTCCGGCCGAAGCGAACCATGGCGCCGAGCCGCAGAGGTGAAAATTACAACGTCAACTTGTCATTGACTACAGAAACTTTTGGCTTGATTTTTGTAGAATATAACACAGAAATTGTTTGTTTTCTCGAAAGTTGCCGGGGAAAATATTCCTGTGCCTATGAGTGACATTTAGTTGCGTGAATCAAGACAAATATTTCGGGTTGATTGCGTAGAAGGTGTGTCTAGTTTTCACCTCGTCGCCTCGTCCCTCCTTCAGACATGCGACTGACCCAACGAATACGAGTGGAAAATTGATACCGCAGGACGACAGCAGCCGAGAAAAAGACGGAGACGGAGCTAAAGCCGAGACGAATGATAATACAAAATACCCACTAGCGGATCTAGGCGGCCATGCCCCCCCCAAAAAAAAAGTCTGAAATCGGAGCAAAATTGACACATTTCCTGATATAGAAGAAAATCTAAGCAACTTTTACTAAGGAAAGTTTGTTTTAAATCACATATCAATGCATAAGCAAGCGAAATCCGATGCGTTTTCAGAATTGTGTGAGACTTTTTGGAATCCCCCCCCCACCCAAACCACCCATGCACCCAAACCACCGTTCTGGATCCGCCAATGAAAATGCCCCACCCCATGCCTGCCTTTAGGCAACAATCAGACTGGCATAATGCCCACCCGGATGCAACGCGAATGATTCGCGTGAGGAATCAGTCGCAAATGCGCTTTCTCGTGTGTTTGGATTAATGTGTATGTGTCTGGCATTGCCAGTCTCGCCGACAAAGCCTCAGAGAGCTGCGCCAGGAAAGGATTTGACATGGGCACATTGGGCAGCCTTGTGAAGTCGAATCGCATCATCACACGTCTCACTGCACACGTTTATCCTGGCCTAGTCGGTGTGCGTCGGTAGTTGCTATGCGTCCTGGGTACAGCAGCGAATGTGTGATGCACCGTCTGAGTCCGTTTGTTGCGTGGCTTTGTCACTGCACGACTTCTCTTTAACCTCACGCGTATTTGTGGAGGTCCAAACAAACATACATTCAGTACACACAAAACAGGCATCGCCAGGCCACGCGCTTAAAGCTCAATTGCCCCCTTGGTTATACAACAAACACGTCTCACCTGCCGAGCACGATAAGGGCGATGTACCAGAACCAGACGGTGAGGTAGATCTTGTCGTTGACGACGTTGATGCTGAGGACGCAGAGAGCGTCGAACCGCTCCAGACTCCCGCCAGCGCCGAACCGGTAGAACGTGCACTTTGTCAGCCTTGGAAACACCTGCACCGGCAAACGGGAAATGTTGATCGGGGTCCGGGCTGCTCAGTTGGGGCTACTGCGGGGTCCAGGCTGCTCAGTTGGGGCTACTCTGCGGGGTCCGGGCTGCTCAGTTGGGGCTACTGCGGGGTCCGGCCTGCTCAGTTGGGGCTACTGCGGGGTCCGGGCTGCTCAGTTGGGGCTACTGCGGGGTCCGGGCTGCTCAGTTGGGGCTACTCTGCGGGGTCCGGGCTGCTCAGTTGGGGCTACTTTGCGGGGTCCGGGCTGCTCAGTTGGGGCTACTCTGCGGGGTCCGGGCTGCTCAGTTGGGGCTACTGCGGGATCCGGGCTGCTCAGTTGGGGCTACTGCGGGGTCCGGGCTGCTCAGTTGGGGCTACTCTGCGGGGTCCGGGCTGCTCAGTTGGGGCCACCGCTGCGGGGTCCGGGCTGCTCAGTTGGGGCTACTCTGCGGGGTCCGGGCTGCTCATTTGGGGCTACTGCGGGGTCCAAGCTGCTCAGTTGGGGCTACTCTGCGGGGTCCGGGGCTGCTCAGCTTGGGGCTACTGCGGGGTCCGGGCTGCTCAATTGGGCTACTGCGGGGTCCGGGCTGCTCAGTTGGGGCTACTGCGGGGTCTGGGCTGCTCAGTTGGGGCTACTCTGCGGGGTCCAGGCTGCTCAGTTGGGCCTACTGCGGGTCCGGGCTGCTCAGTTGGGGCTACTGTGGGGTCGGGACCAGGCTATCGGGTCCGGGCTGCTCAGTGCTCAGTGCTCAGTGCTCAATGTCAGTGCTCATTGCTCAGTGCTCAGTGCTCAGTGCTCAGCGCTCAGTGCTCAGCGCTCAGTCGCTCAGTGCTCAGTGCTCAGTGCTCAGTGCTCAAGCGCTCTCAGTGCTCAGTGGCTCAGTGCTCAGTGCTCAGTGCTCAGTGCTCAGTGCTCAGTGCTCACTGCTCACTGCTCACTGCTCACACTGCTCACTGCTCACTGCTCACTGCTCAGTGCTCAGTGCTCAGTGCCAGTGCTCAGTGCTCAGCGCTCAGTGATCAGTGATCAGTGATCAGTGCTCCAGTGCTCAGTGCTCAGGCTCACTGCTCAGTGCTCAGTGCTCAGTGCTAAGTCGGTAGGTCAATAGCCTCGGAATCCATGTATTCCGGCAAAGGCGGCGGAAGAGGGCGGGGGGCAGTGGGGCAGCTGTCACCCCTCTCAAGCAGGTTGGGGGCAAACATATGATTTTGCCCCCCCCCCCCCCACCCCACCCCCTCCCATAAATTTGTAAGAGGGGACCTCCAAGAAGTTAGTTCGATTTTTTTCTTCTTTTGGACCGAAAAAAATGACCGAGGGCCCCGAGGTGCCCCCAGCCATCCCGAAGGGCCCTCTAAGGCGACAGAAGGCCCTCCGTCGGCTTGATGGGGCCCTCAATAGGCCTGAGGGGCCCTCGGAATAGGGCTGCAATTGAGGGGGACGCAGGGTGACGTGCGTCCCCTACTTCTGAAAACTGAAGCTTTTCAGATAACTAAGGGGACGCATTGGGGGGACGCACCTGAAACGGCCTTCCTTCTCCCTGGCTGGTGTCCTTTCGCTGTTGCTTTCAAATATAAGGTGTCTGGCGTATGCGTATGCTCGAAGGTGTTATGGTGTGTTTCCTCCCGTTCCCCTTCCCGTGGCGTAAGCGACGGTCCAAAAAAATGACAGCGAAGAAAACATTGGAAAACACTGCTGCCAGTTTTAGAAGATTTCCCTGCAATCTAGAGGTTTCGAAGCATGAGCGCGCATGTCCAGTTGTTTTGCCAAAAGTTTTGAGCACTTTTGTTCCTAAAATGTTATATTCGTTGTGTGTGGTGTGTGGTGTGGTGTGTGTGGAGTGGTGTGGTGGTGGTGTGGGTGTGGTGTGGTGTGGTGTGGTGGTGGTGTGTAGTGTGTGTGTGTGTGGTGTGTGTGTGGTTGTGTGTGTGTGTGTGGTGGTGGTGTGGTTGTGGTGTGTGTGGTGTGTGTGGTGTGGTGGTGTGGTGTGTGTGGTGGTGTGGTGTGTGGTGTGGTGTGTGGTGTGTGGGTGTGGTGTGGGTGTGTGTGGTGTGTGTGGTGTGTGTGGGTGTGTGTGTTGTGTGTGGTGTGTGTGGTGTGTGTGGTGTGTGTGGTGTGTGTGGTGTGTGTGGTGTGTGTGGTGTGTGTGGTGTGTGTGGTGTGGTGTGGTGTGGTGTGGTGTGTGTGTGTGTTTGGTTGGGTGTGTGGGTGTGTGTGGTGTGTGTGGTGTGTGTGGTGTGTGTGGTGTGTGTGGTGTGTGTGGTGTGTGTGGTGTGTGTGGTGGTGTTGTGTGTGTGTGGGTGTGTGGTGTGTGTGGGGTGTGTGTGTGTGTGTGGTGTTGTGTGTGGTGTGTGTGGTGTTG
>JAXIVJ010003704.1:10000-91021 GCA_036785665.1 Chirona hameri | reverse complement strand
ACGCAACATAGCGACAGGCGGAAAACGGCGTTAGATAGCTCGAGACCAGAGTTCGCCATGGGCTGGGCTGGCCCTATGGGCATGGGCTAGGCCTGGGCTGGGCCTGGGCCGGGCCTCAACTTTAAGGAAATCACTGGGCTCTGGATAGGCCTGGGTCTGACAATTTTGAAGTAATGCGCGCGTCGCACAAGCTCAGGTCAGAGCTCAAAAATATTTTAGCCAGCAGTTCACTTGCACAGCAACACACTGTTGCTGTGGCTGTGGATTTTTGTTTTTTTGGTTAGCATAGTTGGTTCATTGTTGCATATTTATAGTATACAAGTAAATTTGCTAGGATAATGATGGCAAATTTTGTGAAAATAATGATATGCTTAATCTGAAAGGGCCGGGACCGGGCCTGGGCCTCAATATTATGAATTTGACCGGGCCTGGTCAGGGCCTGGGCTTGGTGTGCCTGGGCCGGACCGGGCTGGGGGTCCCGTGACGAACACTGCTCGAGACAAGCTCTATGGAGGGTATTTCTGTATTTTTTAGGTCAGGTCAATGTTGAGGTCACCAGAGGTCATTAAAGGTCAGATTTTCCAGTTTTAGGACTTCGCTCGAGAAACCCCCCAAATATCTCAGGAACTATAATACACAAACGATAAAATGCACAAACAAACATAAGATGCACAAACGAAAAAAAAAAACAATCGAAAGCTCTTGAAAAATTGAATCGCCATCTGTGTGTCCTCAAATTTGAGCTCAGGTCAGTATTTTAGGCTCCAGAGGTCGTCAAATGTAAACAAAATGGCAAAACAGTTTTACGCAAATATCTTTTTACCTAATCAAGATAAGGCACTATGTTTTACGCCATCGTGTTTGTCTCGTCAAGGCGCTTCTAATTTAAAATCGTAGAATGATAAAGATTTCCACTGGGGTGGGGGAGGGGGGGTCGCTCAGGAAAGTACGAGCCAACGTGTTTGTCCGGATGTGTGTCCAGACGAGATCTTTGGCCACCTCTGCAGGTCGACGCTGCGGTTATTGGTTCGGAAGATAACCAGGGGGGGGGGCGAAAAAACGCCACCCCAGCCAATGGTGTTCGGCTGAGACCCCAGCCGGGTTAATACTCGTACATTGTCAAAGCCTTGTACTCCTCTCAGACGTTACTAGCATACACTGAAAAACAATGAGAACTTTGACTGGTCTTCCTTCGAGAGCCTCACCAGCGCTCGACCGGCAGACCACCCCTACCACCACAGGACCCTCTAAAGGACAGCACAGGCCCCTCTACAGATCGGCAGGGTCCTCTAAAGGCCGACAGATGACCATCTGCAGATCGGCAGGGCCCTCTAAAGGCCGACAGAGGGCCCTCTACAGATCGGCAGGGCCCTCTTAAGGTCACCAGAGGGCCCTCTACAGATTGGCTGGGGAAACTCTGCAGATCGACAGGGGCCCGTAAGGGCTGGAAGAGGGCCCTCTACAGGTGGACAGGGCCCTCTAAATACCGACAGGGCCATCTAAAGGCCGACAAGGCCCTCTAAAGGCCGGAATGGCCCTATACAGGCCGGAAGGGCTATCTAAAGGCCGGCAGGGCCATCTAAAGGCCGGCAGAGAGCCCTCTATAGATTGACTGGGGTGCTATGCAGATCAACAAGGCCCCTAACGGCTGGAAGAGGGCCCTCCACAGGGTCGGCAGGGCCATCTAAATGCCGGCAGAGGCCCTCTGCAGATTGGCAGGGCGATCTACAGATCAGCAGGGCCCTATAATGGCCGGATAAAGGTCGACAGGGCCCTCTAGAAGCCGGAAGGGCCCTCACAGGCCGGAAGGGTCCTCACAGGCCGGAAGGGCCCTCACAGGCCGGAAGGGCCCTCTTAACCCTATTTGTAACAGGCTCCTGGCTACCCCTATTTGTAACAGGGGGGGGGTCCGGATTCCCCCCCCCCCCCCCCCGGAGATCTCGAGATCTACCCGTCCGATTTTCAAAATGAAACGGCGTTTGGTTCCCCTCAACACGATCTACATTTCTAAATAAAAAACTAATTTTTTGATAGGGGGGCAACAGGGGGGCAAAAACCACAAATTTTAGTGGTATTTTTGATCCAACATAGCTTTGATGTTTATCGACCGATTTTGACACAATTAATACGAATCGATAGAGATTGAATTGGAAATTGATATGACAGTCGCGTTTGAAATGCAAAAATCATAGGCGTGTACAGGTCACTCAATATGGGGGTGAAGTAAATGCGTAATAAAATCATTTTTTATGTTTTTTTTTAATAAATGAAATGGTATGTGATTGTGACATTAGACAAAACAGTTAAAAATCATATTTTTTTGCCATAGGCGGTACCAGGTTAGTGAAAAAGAGGGTAAAATTGGGGAAAAAATATTAACCGCAGACAAGTTGCTACCCAGCACTATAAATATGTTACTGATCGTAGATAGTTCCTTTTTGCATGTCGTACTTCATCATAGGCGTATCCAGGATCCAAACTGGGGCGGCTCAATACCTTTTGATAAGTATATTATCCGCTATTATGATACTAACTAGTCAACAGTGACTATTTCACTTACAACTTCAATTAACATTGCTTACCCCCCTTTTACCTACCTGGACTCGCCTATTATCTTATAATCGTCCGTAGAGTAGCCTGTGGTGCGTGTTTCATCCGAAAACTACAGTATGTTATGTCATTGTACGCCCATGCCTCTTAGTTTCCTTGCAATAATATGACCCCCTTTCTTCCATTCCTGAGCGCGCCTCTGCAAAAAAATGGCTTTATTCCCTTTTCTGGCCTCATATGTGCATATATCATTATAAGCTAACCGTCTATTGCGCCGTTATCGCTGGCATATCGTCATCACCAAACCAGTCACCCCCCTTTTCATGTGCCTGAACACGCCCCTGAAACTCTATATCTAATAAATTATGCAAATTATTGGAAGCAGAAGCTATCTTTTACATCTTGATAACTATAAATGCCCCTTACATTGCTCTATTTGCTTCCCGCCAAGCATTGAATACTTCCTGGAAACCCCCCCTTTCAAGCCCCTGAAACCGCCTCTGCCATGGAATTTTTATGATATTTCATTAATATCAACTAATTTTCACTTGTTGCAATCACCGTGAACCGATGTAACTCCTTCATACTTGAGGCAGTTAGGAAGAAACCGTGAAGATCGTATTTCCGTATTATCGCCAAATATCGCCTCCGTACCTACCCAAAAACTGTACCCTGGAACCGCCTCTGTTCAGGTTAAGAACTCAAAATTTTGACTCCAAATGCGGTATTCAATTCTATGAAAGTCCTAAAATTTCATGGGCCTGCTCTCAGGCGTTCTGGAGATATCTGCGAAAAACATGAGGGGGGCGGAGTCCCCCCCCCCCCCCCTGTTACAAATAGGGTTAAGACCGTCAGGGCCCTCTACAGGTCGGCAGGGGCCTCTAAATTCCGGCAGAGGCTCTTTACAGATTGGCAGGTCGATATACAGATTGACAGGGGTCTCTAAATGCCGTCAGATGGCCCTCTCCAGATCGGCAGGGACCCTCTACATATCGGCGGGGGGCTATTTGCAGATCGGCACGGCCCTTTAAAAGCTGGTAGAGGGCTCTCTCCACACTGCCTGGGCCCTTTTGTACGTATTTACAGATACATGCCTTTAACAGACAAGGAAGTGCTGTTATTTATTCGTGATTCGTGTTACGATTTGTTTAGGTTGGTGGACGTTCTTTTATGCGACGTAATGCGTTTCGCGGGCGCCTGACACCATCCAACACACTGGGGCCCCCAGGGGGCCTTCGCTCGGTCGCCAGAGGGGCCTGCCTGGCCTCCAGGGGGAACATGGCCCCCTTGCCCCCCCCCACCCTTGCCTACGCCCTTGCAGGGGACCCCTGGTCTTTGACCTCTAGAGGGCCTCTCTGGCTTCCAGAGGGCCCCTCTGGCCTTCGGTGGTCTTTCTGACCTCCAAAGTACCCCCTCTGACCCCCAGGGGCCACCTCTGACCTCCCCTCTGACTTCCAGATGGCCTCATCTGGCCTTCAAAGGCCCCCTCTGACCTAAGGAGCGTGGACCTCTGGCTTCCAGGGACACCTGTGACCTCCGCGATGGAGCCTGCGAGATGGGGCCCCTTTGAATCATGGAGGACCTCCTTAAATGACAGGAGGGGGGCAAAAAGATATGTTTGCCCTCCCCCCCTGCCCGACGACAGGGGGGTCGACTGACCCTCCTGACTCCCGGTGGCTCCGCCGCTGTCAGGCAATGAGCTGTTTTATAACATGGTGATGTTGATTTTTCATTTAAGGAAAATTTCTAAATTTAGTAAGTTTTCGAAATTGTACATCTTTTTTGGATACCTTCTCTCAAACGTGTTTCTAATTTTTCGCTATGCTTTTCTTACGTGTAAGGACGTGTCAATTAAGTGCCAAAATAATATTGAGGAATATTTGCCTCCAAATATCTCAAATTTTGTCATTTTATATCCTATTTTATACAATTTTGTTATTACTATTCGCTATTCTATATGATGTTCGCTAATAACGTTTGACTGAATAAAACTAGAATGGTACGGTAAACGTCATTTTGCTGTTCTCATCAAGACGAGTTGAATGCTCTGCAGCATGACCTCTTTCTGACATTTGATGACCTTAGGCCTTTTGCATAAAACCTACGAAACGGAAAAAGTACGATTCCTCTTAGAATCGTAACTATTCTAAGACATCGTGTTTCACCAAGATCCTGAAAATAAATAGAGCAGTAATGAATTTACGCCGGTGCGTGAAGCCGTTCCAAGGGAGTCCTGTTTCATAAAAAAGAAGAAAAAAAGTAGTCTGGTTATCACGCCGCATCCGCGAAATAAATGTTAAAATCCTAAACTAGCAGGGAAAATATACGAAGGGTAGTGTTGCTTTGATTTTGAGGGCGGCATTTGGTAAGCATCGGTTTTCTATAGTATTGCTGATAAGGAGCGTGGATAAATGGAGTTTGTCGAGGAAGAAGAGGTTCTCCGACTGGAAAACCGTCGCCGAAGACGCCCAAGGACGTTCAGTCTCAGAATAAACAATTATTAAACATGGAGTGTCCTGTGCCGGAATCATTCAGGTATCATTCAGTCCGTGAAGCTGCGACTATTTCAGCGATGGATTCGGCACATATTCCAATTTGCCCCAAACTTCGGCCCGCAGTCAATTCTGACACGCTGATCACGAATATGACCTTCATTTTGCTGTCCAAGGTCACCTTCAAGGTCAAATTCGAGGTCAGAGGACGGGTACCGCATAATGTCCCGAATGTATTGCCGGACCGTCGTTACCAAAGTGGTCCCAGATGATAGACAGGCTCCATATCTAACGTCCGTCACCGTGACTCAGGGGCTCCGCTACACGCCTCTGAAATTGGGGGAAGAGTGATGGGATCAAGGATCAATCAAGGATTCCCGGGATCAAGGGAAGCTGAGAGGTCGGAGTCAGCGAAAAGTTGTTGACTGGGGGGGGGGGGGCGTCAACCAAAAAGTTGTTGGCCGGGGGAGGTGACCGGGGTGAGGGGTGCAGAGATCAAAACCGAAAAGCTGTTGAGCAGGGTGAGAGGTGGAGCGTCAGCGAAATGCTGTTAAGCGGGAGGGGGAGTAGAGTGTCAGCGAAAGGGGGGGGGGGGGGGGGGGCATGGCCCCGTGCCCCCCCCCCCCCCCCCCCCCCCCCCCTTGGCTACGTCTCTTATCAGGTTCAACCGGTGGTGGGGATCTAGGTTTCTAGTTTGGTTTCGTGTTTCGAATTTCGCTACAAATTCCGAAAAAGGCGCCATACTCGCACATGAGAGCGCTGTCAGCGAAAGTTGTTGAGCGGGTGGAGTGGTAAATAGTAAGGGGGCTAAAGCACCCCCCGTCAAGGGCGGATCCAGAAGATCTTCAAGTGGGGGGGTCATCAATTGCAGTGGTGCCCCTACCTATAACCAAATCTGAAAACTCAACGGATTTGGTCCACCATATTTTGAGGGTGCCCCTATTTCAGCATTTTGTTTTTATTGACAACGTTGGCTATAGGTATTTTCAAATCAGTCGTACCCTTTCTATCATTTAAAGTGCCGCGGATGGTGCCAAAATATATGATTTGTACAGTCAAGAGCGGCCCCAGACAGCCGATGAAGAATTGACCAAGAGGGAATTCGAGTTTTCTAACCTGTGGGGGGGGGGGGGGTTGGAAGCCGTTTTTTACGAGCAGTGAATCTTATGCATGCGATAAACTATTATATTATTAATTTGAGGTTTGAGCGGGTTGGAGAACTAAGTTTTGCTATTGGAACAAGCATGCAGGGTCAAAACGAGGAAATATGTCTGGAGCAAAAGGTGGTGTCAAAAGACAAGTTCCCCCCCCCCCCCATTTAAGGCCAAAGGTGAGACCATGACCCCCATACCTCCCCCTGCGGCCGCCAGTGTGTAGTCTATATTAGACCCTTTTGTACTGGAAAAGAACACTGATTGGCGGCGCGGAATTTGTTGCTTTATTTTGTGTTTGTTATTGTTATTACCCCGATAACTAAGCCCTAAAAAATAGAAAGGTTTTATAATCTATATGCATCAGCCCAATTGGGGACCCTCAGGACCCCTTGAGTCCGATACGTTGTTGCCTCTGGTATGAAGGTACGTTGGTGCCCCTTCATAGCCCAAGGGACGGGAGGCATGAAGGGACATTTTTTGGCATAATTTAGCAATTTTAATTTAGCATCATTTCGCGGTTTTTTTTCTTCCAGCGACCAATGCTTGTGATTTCATGGTGGCGCCAGCCCATTGTTTTCCTCCTGGATTCAAGGAGGCACAGTGCCCCGGTGTTTCGGAGTTTCCCCTCGCCCCACAGTGCCGCCTACCATCACGATGGTGCCCCTGGCACACCGGCGCGGTGGTGCCCCTGGTACACCGGCGCCGCGGTGTATGTATGTATGTATTGACAGTAAAAAACACTCTCCGATGCATAAAACGGTTATTCTGAGTGTCGCGTCACGGTTAAAAGGTAGAGACATGTTAAAAACTACACTCAGCAACATGCATACTAGAAACTAAAATACACTCCATGATCATACACACACTCACACAGCGACCGACATAAACATACACGACACCCATCATACACCATGTAAAAGATCACCGAGCTGACGTTTTAAAGAAGCTAAAGACGCCTCGCGCAGGTCCGGCGGCAACGCGCTGTAGCGCTGTGCTACACTGTATAAAAAGCGTCTCTTGCCGGCTTCGGTTCTCACGCGCGGGAGGGCCAAATTAGCGTCCTGGCGTGAGCTTCTAGCTCGAAACTCAGAGTTTGTCGAAAGCCGGGAAGCGAGAGCCTGTGGTTCCCCGGTGGTGCGAATTTTGTGAAGAAGATTGAGGGATTGGAGTTCGTACAGCTGCCGGGCGGTGAGCCAGCCCAGTTCATCTCGCACGTCCGACATGTGATCAAATTTACGCCGGCCAGAGACAGCGCGCAAACCAAAATTGAGGATCTTTTGGAGGCGCTACATGTTTTTCTCTGAGCCGTTGCCGAACACCATCAAACAGTATCGGACGTGCGAGATGACAAGGACGTCGACTATGACAGGAAGAAGTGACGAAGGGATCTGATGACACACGTAGGTCAGGCGGATGAGGATACCGTTACATGTTCCTCTTATCTCACTGGCTTATCTCATGTTTTGACGAGGGTTTTGACGTGTGAGTCCCACGAGATCGCCCACTCCTATTCCGCCTGCGCCTTCACTCTGAAGCCTGTCTCTTTTGACTTTCTCCGTTCTGTCCTCTTTTCTATGAAAAATTCAGGAGCCTGTGGTTCTGACGGCATCTGCACCCGGATTTTGAAACTTTGTTTCGACGTCATCGTCCATGTCTTCCTTCATATCATCAACACCTGTCTCACAACCTGTGAATATCCCGCCTCCTGGAAACACTCTATTGTGCATCCTATTCACAAATCCGGCAGCCTTTCCGAAACATCAAACTTCCGTCCCATCTCCATAACAACAACAACAACAACAACAACAACATGTATTGCTATGATGAGATGATGACAATGATTGTCCAGGTGATGGTGCAAAAGCCAAAGCTTAAGTCTCGGCACCACCACCTGGTCAGCTTAGTGAAGTCCAGCTTTTCTGTCCGGTGAAGGCGAGTCAGTCATGGATGATTATGTCGGCGCAGATCCGTGGATTCAGTTTACAAGAGGCGACAAGTAAAATAAGCAGGAATTTTTGGAAGTCATTGGCAATTAACAGTGCAGAGTCTTGTGTTGTGTTATGACCCAGAAGGAGTATATTTATTTTCATTGGGTTGGTTAATGTTTGAAAGTCGACATTGAGATGTGATGAAACCTGTCTGAAAAGATCCGTTCTTGCTGAAGTGAAACGTGGGCAGTCTAGAATGAAGTGGTTTGTGTTTTCCTGATTATGGCCACAGGAACATGCAGGGTCCGTGTTTCTTTGTATAGAATATTGATGTGCATTTAGCTTTGACATCCCCAGTCTGAGCTGTGTGTGTAGTGTATTACCTAGTCCATCGTCCCAGCCTTTCCAAAACTTATAGAGAAAGTTGTTCAGCGACAACTGTACTCTTACATTGCCAACAATCGCCTTTTTTCCTCATCCCAGCACGGTTTTCGTTCAAATCACTCTACAAAAACCGCGCTTCTTACCGTATCCGATCATATCCTTTCCCGCCAGGACATCACTCTCCTCTTTATACTTGACCTGTCAAAATGCTTTGACGTGATCGATCACGCAAAGCTCCTTTCCATACTCCAAACCTATTCTATCGATCCTACCTGGTTTTCCTCTTATCTCACTGGCCATACTCAATCTGTTTGTACAGCTGACGGGCGTGGGAACCGCCACCTTTCCCGATCCCTACCAAATCCTATCGGTGTTTTCCAAGGATCCTCACTCGGCCTACTCCTATTCCCACTCGGAAGTCTACAAGGAAGCTGAAGGGGCTCCCTCTGTCTCGAACCTCGCCCGCGACACGAGGCCCCACTTCGACGAAGTACCCGTTTAGCTCGTCGGGTGTAGCCTCAGGCGCAGCTCTCTGCGCGGACTTCTTGCCCTCAATAATTTGGCGAATGTTCCGAAAGATGGTGGTAGGACCCTGCTCAGTCACCCGCCGGGCAATATCATCCCTCACATCATTTCTAATGGCAGATTTGGCCATCTTGTCGAGAGCGAGAAAGGCTGGGGTCCTACCACTTCGGGCAAGAAGTCCGCGGCGCTGAGCCATCAGCTGCAAGGTGGCGTCCGAGACAGGGGGTGCCGAAGGGTTGTACAGCTTGATGCGCTGTGAAGGAGCATGAAAGTCAAGTAAAGGCAGAAGCAGATCGGCGAAGGCAGTCCACTGATCGGCAACTCCCGCGCGCGAGAACGCTGGGCTCCAGTCAGTGCGACATAGATAAAAATGAAAATATAAAACATTCATCCTATGAAGACGTCTGGAATAAATGAACTTCGGCTTCACACGTACATTAGGAATGTTGACACGGGCAATAATAAAGGAGTGATCGCTGTAGGCGCATTGGTGAACTTGAACATCAGTTGTAAAATCAGCTACGCTCGTGATAAAAACATCTAACAGAGACCAGACCTAAAAGTGGGGGTACGAACATGTTGAAACAGGGATAAGTTTTCTAAAAATTCTTTAAAAAAAGACTTACTCTACATGGATCGGCATCAGATCCTGGGATATTACAATTTATGCCGCCAGTGATGATAACAGGATCGGTTGAGCTGAGCAAAACACGCTGCACTTGGATCTCGAGACAGTCTAAATCGACAGAAATATCAGCAGAGCTGTGACGTGGGGCCTGTACAATGCACACACGTTGAAACGACGCCCATGCAAATTGGTCATCGAAAGCCACAGAGTTTCTAACTTACATTGATACATTACATTACATTGATCAGATGCACACACTGACTGGAGCCTCCTAACTTTAAAATATGATCAACAAAGAACGGCAACTCCTCCATAACCTCTACCATCAGGTCGGTCTGCGCGTGTTAGAGTATAGCCAGGAAAGCTGACGTATCGTAAGGGGATTTCCGGTTTTAACCAAGTTTCACTGAGAACGCAAACATCACAATAAAAAAAGTTAAGGTCGTGCCGCAGCGACAGTATTTTTGGTTTCAGCGACCTGATGTTTAAAGCGGCAAAACCCACGTCCCCCTGGTGCCCCCTGTTGACGCTCTCCACGCCGGCGTCGCCGTCCCGCTCTCCGTCCGCGCGCCCGTCCGCGTCCGCCGCGCCGAGTCCTCCTGCCGCGCGCCGGGCCGCCGCCAGATGTCAGCAGCAGTTCGGTGTCCCGCGTCTGCGCGGACGCAGGCGAGCCACCCAACCGCGGCAGCGGCGAGGGCCGTCCGATGACGTCACGGCTAGAGCTGTGGGATGTCCGTCCCTTGGCTTCGTGTCGGGGTTGGATGGTGGCCGGAACTGTCGCCGAAGCAAGGAGGCGGACGAAGATCAGGAGCAGCAGCAGGCGCAGAAGGTCCCGATCCATTCCGCAGAAGTCCAGAGAACGCTGGGTCGCGTAGCTCCGCTGGTACTGTCGGGCTCAGCGGGGTTCCACGGGCGATCGAGCGAGAAAACGGCCACTCTAGTCTGGTCAGCTGAGCACCGACCCCGTTCAGAGGTCAGGGCCAGGGCCGGGTCCCGCTCAAGGTCAGCCCGTCAGCTGACTCAGCTGGCTGACCCAAACAAAGCGGTGGGCGGGAACGGCCGAAGCCGACCGGACTCTCACAAGATCAGCCAACACGGTCCCAGCGGACTCACGGTCGTCCGCGGTGGTTCAGGACCCGGTTCGTGAGTACCGCACTGCACACTCACTCTCACACTCACTTCACTCTCAAACGGAGAAAGGACGTCAGGCTGGTGCCACGCTCGCAGGTAAGGTAGCGAGCGGCCAGCGCGCGTCGCACGTCCGATCGCGGCGCCGCGCGCTGACCAACTATGGGTCCATCTCGGTACCTCCTGTCCTGCGGTGGTGCCCCGGCGCGGTGGTGCCTCCAAGGTGCGGTGGTACCCCCATGGCCCGGTGGTGCCCCCACGGCGCGGTGGTGCCCTTGGTGCAAAGAACACTGCATTATTTGCGCCGCGTAGCGGCGTGGATTTTTTTGCTTTATTTTGGTGGTGCCCCTGGTGTCCCGCCGCGGTGGTACCCGCACGACCCGGTGGTGCCCCCACGGCGCGGTGGTGCCTCTATGGCCCAAGGGGGAGGGTAATGACCCCTGTGACCCCCCCCCCCCCCCTTGATCCGTCACTGCCCCCCGTTGTGGCTCAGAGGGGTCCATCTCGGGGCTGAAAGGGGTCCATCGTGGACTCAGAAAGGGCCCATTTTAGGCCTGATAAACCCAATTTAGCCTCAGAAAGCGGGCATCTCAAGTCCATAATTTGTTTTAGGGGGTCCATCAGCCAATGATAAGGGGCCCACTTCGGTTAGCCACCCCCGTCGCAAAATCCTGGCTGCGCCCCTGATTACAGCTGAGGTCAGGGATGTAAAAATACATATAACATATTTCCCAGCCCCCACCAGTAAAGGTTGGCAGCACTCGGGCGTTTGGGCGTTAAAAACCTACTACACCATAGGGTTCCCATGTTAAATCGATGATTTTCAGACGAGGCTTGCTCATAACCTATGGTATATATTTTAAATCCGACTTCGGAACCAGATAGCTACAAGCCTAGGCTGCAACGTTTTTAATTACCATTTTTCGATATTCTGGGCATAAAAAGGTTAAATAGGCTTGGGGGTTAAAAAACGTCGGAACGACCGCTGACCGCTTCCAAATACTACTAGTGGTACTGAAATATACACTTCTTCGACTACTACTTCGTAGGGTATTAATAATGACCGCTTCCAAATGTCAATACAGGTACTGAAATATACACTACTTCGACTACTACTTCGTGTATTTGCAGGAGTTGAATTCAATAAATAAAGATTTAATATATGGAAATACAAGTTATTGATAGCAAACAATACCTATAATTTATAACAGACAAAACAATTCCCAGAAAAAAATTATATCTTGTCTATTTCATTTGGGCGTTACATTTCTTACTGTTCTACCCGTTGTTCTATTACCCCGATATTTCCCACAAGGCAAACAAATTAGGCGAAAACCAAACGACATCACTTTAGTAATAATAAAAGAGACAAATATGACACAGCTATGCCAAAATCTGCGCATATAGCTTGCCTGTGTTGTCGCATTGACATTTGTTTGGATCTCCTCTGTGTTCCAATATTTGTGCTTTGTTTAATGTTTTTGCAAGTTTTGGGTTCTTTGGTATTGGAAATTGGATCTATATTTTTTTTATATAAAATGACCTAAACTGATATGCCTCTCCACTTTGTATCATCATCATCATCATCATCATCATCATCACCAAGTTTATTAAACATAAATTAAACAAAATATGAAAGTAAATCAGAAAGGTGCAAAAGCAAAAAAGCTTAAATCAAGGCACCCTGTCTGAAAAGAAGGATAAATGGTTAACTGCGACCGCCGCCACGGCACAGCTCGCTCTGGTGTAGGTCGAAGCCCCCACACTCACCTCCGGGCACGTCGCGTCCATTTAGGGTGGTGATTGCTGAACAAAATTAAGGAAATCAGCAAATCGTTTCGAATTTAGCAAGAAATTTTGGAAATGCAAGGCCACCGACCGACCGTCGCCGCCGCCGCCGGTGTGGTCTGTCCCGTATAGTAGAATTTGTAGTTGGTCCTTGGGTGATTTATTTATAAAGTCAGGAAGTAATGTTTGGGAGATGCTGTTGAACAAAATGTCTCTCTGCTCCGTATGATTTTGACATGAAAGGACGAAATGACTAATAGTTTCATTGCGATGTCCGCATTGACAAGAGGGCGTTGTTGCTTTCTGAATACTAAATAAATGAGAATTCAAATAAGTCATATCCATTCTTAGTCTCGCGTGCAAAATATTACCCTTTTTTGATCCAACAGTAAAGTAAATGGGTGGATCGGACGCTCCCAGGTGCTCGCTGAGCTGCTGTTTGAAAGCGGAGTGTGTAAGATGTTGTGTTGTGCTGGGCAGTTCGTTCCATTGTGTGCAAGTTGTGGGGAAAAAATGACTTGTGGTATGATGATGTGCGGCTGGTGGTATTAGTGTGCATGTTAGCATTTCTGAGTTGTCTGTTGGTGTCTTGAGCTCGAGTGTTTGGCATGATTGCTGTGATGTAGTTTGGGCAACGTTGTCCTGGGTCGTTCAGTTTGTGATAGAGCGTCAGTCTGTGTAAACGTCGTCTCGTTGTTAGTCTGTCCCATCCCAGTTCTGTCCGTAGTTTGTCGGAAGGCGTCCTGAATAACCCCCCGGCAACCAGTCTTGCAGCTCTGTTTTGTAATGTCTCGAGTCTGGTCGTATTGTTATGTGTCCGTCATAGATGGCGTCGCAGTAGTCGAAATGAGGCCTAATGTATACTTTGTATATTTGATCTAGAATTGGTCTTGGTATGTGTTTTGCAATGCTATACAGAGGACTGAGCGTTTTGTTTATTTTGCGGCATATTGTGTGTTCGTGAAAGCGGAGGTCTTTGGAGAAAGTCATGCCAAGGTGCATGTGATCGTCATGAATTGGCACTGGATCACCTCCGAATGTCAGTGTCGGCGATGAATTATCTTGTTTGTATGAGAATGTCTGCTGAATTGTTTTTTCGATATTAAATGTAATAGCCCATTCTCTACCGTACTTGTATATTTCGTCGAGGTCGTGCTGTAATGATTGTTGAGTCGCTAGTAAGTCTGCCGTTGTATGTGAGGCGTAGAGTGATGTGTCGTCAGCAAAGAAAAGAATGTCATTTTGAGTCTTGTTTGAGAGTCCGTCTAGATATATGAGTGCAAGTAATGGTCCCAGTACAGAGCCCTGCGGACAGCCAGCGTTTATGATCTGAGTCGTCGAAAAGGTGTCCCGTATTCGTACTCGCTGTCGTCTGTCTTCCAAGTATGATGTAAACCAGTCCAACAGTCGTCCAGTGATTCCAAAGTCGTGGTTACACTTGTATAGTAGACCCTGATGCCAAATTTTGTCAAAATATTTGGAAATGTCTAGATCTATAGCAGTGAAGTCACGTCCTGAGTCAAGAGATTTGTATAGGTTGTGAGTCAAATATAGTAGTTGTTGCTGAGTGCTATGGCGCTGTCTGTATCCACTTTGTTTGTCAGAGAGAAGAGAATGTTCAGTAAAATGACCATAAACCTTTCTATATACTATTTTTTCAAAGACTTTGGAAAGGGCCGAAAGAATACTAATTGGTCGATAGCAAGAACAATCCGATGGAGAACCTTTGTTCTTGAATATTGGTTTTACGTGTGCTTCTTTAAATCTACTTGGAAATTTTCCTGACTTTAGGGACTTGTTGAATAATTTTGCTAATGGTTTGGAGATCAAAAGTGCAATCAGTTTAAGCAATTTTACTGGTATTCCATCTGGGCCGGTTGACTTGTTTGGGTCCAGGGAGTTGAGAATGCGGAGAACTTCTTGCTCGGATGCGACAATATTTTCAAGTGAGGGCAATGGTAGTGTATGAGCTTTGTTTGGTGTGGGTTTGTGAGTCTCCGGAATATTAAGGGTAGATTGAGCAGCAAAGTGGTCGTTTAATAGCGTCGCCTTTTCGTCGTCGTCAGTAATGATGTCGCCGTTGTCTGATTGGAGAGGTGGGATGGTATCGTCTCGTGTACGTCCTGTGATGGTGCGTAATGTTTGATGGTATTTGTAGGAGTTTTGTTTTTGTGCCACTAATTTGTGTACTTGGTATTGCACATATTCGTCTTTTAGTCGTCTGTTGATGGATGCGACTAGGTTTCTTTGGTATCTCCATCTATTCCAATTAAAATCACACTGAGTTTGTTTTGCAATTTTGAATAATCTGTCGCGTTTTCGAATGTTTCGCTTTAATTCAGAAGTGATCCAAGGTTTTTGCTTTGATTGATTAGTTTTGCGTTTAATTGGAATCGAGGCAGCTGCGGCGTCGTGAATAGCAGATATAAATAGGTCTGTCGCTGTATCTAAATCATTGTTCAAAATACGTGCCCAGTCAGTGTTTTGCAGAAGAGTGGTGAGTAAAGGGGCGTTTAATTTTGAATAGTCCCAAACATATGTATGCGTTGGTTCTGCGTTTTCAGGAGGCGGTGTTAGTCGAACTGTCACGTAGATTGGAAAGTGATCAAGGTGGGAGAATGATGAAAGAGTGCCGCTATCAGTGATTAAGTTACTGTTGTTTATGAAAATAAGATCGCGTAGATTTTGGCTAGTGTTGCTGATTCTGGTTGGTTGTCTGATTAACTGTTGCAGATCTAACGCCTCTGCAGTGTCTTGAAGTATTCGGTCGAAAGTTGTGATGCCGTTGTGTCGGTAAATTTGGTGATCAATATAAATGTTTCCAGCGTTAGTCACCTAACACAAGTGTGGCCGTGGAATTGTAGCTTTGTGCTTGGCATACTGATTCGGTGAAGTGATCTGTGAAAAGTTGCAGTCTTTCGGTTGTTAAATTTGGTGGAAGGTAAGTGCAGCATACTAGTAGAGTAAAATTTCGCGATTTAATTTGGACCCATATCCATTCTTCGTCGCCAACTTCTAATGGGTTAAGTCTCTGAAATGGCAGCGAAGTGTGTATGTAAATAGCTACTCCTCCCCCGTTTCTGTTTCTATGCCGTGTTAGTGGTGTATGGAAACCGTCTAATTTATATTGACTATGTGGAATTGTGTTGTCTAATTTAGTTTCTGACAGTGCTAGTATTTTGATGTTGTTGGTTTCAACAAATTGTTGGAGCTCATCAGTTTTGTTTCCGGCAGTAATGCTGTTGATGTTGACGTGTGTAATGGTGAGGTTTTGTTGTGAATGTAGTCGTGGTCCTGGGTTTGTCTCTACGCCACTGACTATTAGCACGATTTGTATGTCCAAAAATGTCCCAAGTCTAGTCCATAGTCTGTTTGACATTGTGGGTAAGGTACGGATGTGATGTAAGTGATAATGATGTGCATGTGCCTGTGCGTTTGGTGGGAACAGCGTGAGTTGATAGCACCTGCGAGCAGCTGGGAGAGTCCGATACCTTCCCGGGTGGGGTCGCGTGGTTCTATCCGATGATGCGTTTTCGGGTGGCAAAGCGGCTCTCCCAGGCGGCAGCGGCGGACGGAGGGTGATCCAAGATTTCGAAGGGAAGAAGTCTGGGTGAACGGACATGCCCGAAGTGCTGGTGGCTGGAAAAAGAAGCATCGAATGAGTGTTTGGTGGCGGCGGCCAGCGACAACGAAACAATTACTCAATACAACATACATGTTCCAACATATGTAAACAAAGCGTAACCGCGGCGCAAACCATGGGAATCGTATAAAGTACAATTCAGCAAATAAAACTATCAATAAGTAGGTAAGTCAGTAACTAAGTGCGGCAATGTGATTACATATAACAGCATGAACCTCAATAATGTAGGGTTAACAGTCAGGCTGGGAATCAGATAAAGAAGTACATTTGTGAGGTAACAGTACAACACAATAAAATAACAGTGAACTCAACGCTATTGGGCTGACAATTAATCAACAACCAGAACAGAAACAACTTAAGGTGAAGTGAACCTGTCATAACTAACTGGATGATGAATACTAATAGCTATTGAACCAAACATCTAACGACCCCCATCCCCACCCCACACACGCACACATTTAAGCCGCAAAGAACACATGCACTTACACAAACGATCACAACCTGGCCGCTGGACACAAACCACACCGCAGGACCCATCGAATCACACTGGACCCAGACTGGCCGGCGAGAAGTGGGCGGGGCGCCGCGGATGACCCGCTCACGGCAGAGGCAGCGCCAGGCGCGCCCACAGGGGTGGCGAGCTCGAGGCTCGAGCACAAGGGCCCATTGCGGCACACAGCTGGGCCGGTCGGGGTCAGGGCTGGGCACGACTGGCCGGGCACGGTGGACCGCCGAGCACCCGTCACCAGCAGGGGCGGCTCCAGAAACACGAAGTGGTGGGGCGGGACGAGGTAGTCGCCATCTGGCGTCAGACACCAGGCGTCCGCGTCCAGGCGCCAGACTGAGGCGCAGGCGTCAGTCAGGGTGTCAAGCAGGGGTGCCAGGCGTCAGACACCGGGACAGCTGTGCAGCGAGCTGGAAACATCCAAACGGGAAGGCTGCCCGACCGTGTCCACTGGCGGGTCACGCGGATTCCCGGAACACCGGGTTGATCAGGGTCACGACAGTCCGGGCGGCAGCGGCGGCACCAGGCACGCCCAGGCGGCGGGCCGCGGGCAGATGATCCGTCGCTCACGGGAACGGTATCCGACGTTTGCCGACGCGACAGTTGTGCCGCTACTTTGACCCGTCGTTGCCCTTCGCTCTGGCCGACCTTCGGGGCTCGCCTGAGGCTCCTCCCGGCGCCCCAGACGCCGCCGCTGGAGCCGCCACTGGCGGCTCGGGGTCAACCAGCTTTGTCACGTCTCGTAGAGACCGGATAATCTGCGTCGGTCCACCCTGCCTGACTCGGACTTTCAGCTTCCCGACATCCGACCAGGCGGCGAAGATCTTCTGATCTTTCTTGAGTTGCCGGGCTCCGTAGAGGATCAGTTGGTTGTCCCGTGTTAAGTTGTCCGAGATGAACACGTTGTTTGCTGTCTCGGCGCTGATCTTGGAGCCGAGGAAGGGGCGAGGCTTTCTCAGCTCCCTCCTCGCGTTATACAACGCTTGACGCGCCGTACAGTGCGTGAATCGCACGATGATGGCTCGCACCTTGCCCTGTCTTGGTGCGCCGACTCGGTGGGACGTGTCTGACCAGCGTCTGACGCGCCGTATAGTGCGTGATTCGCACGATGATGGCTCGCACCTTGCCCTGTCTTGGTGCGCCGACTCGGTGGGACGTGTCTGACCAGCGTCTGACGCGCCGTATAGTGCGTGAATCGCACGATGATGGCTCGCACCTTGCCCTGTCTTGGTGCGCCGACTCGGTGGGACGTGTCTGACCAGCGTCTGACGCGCCGTATAGTGCGTGAATCGCACGATGATGGCTCGCACCTTGCCCTGTCTTGGTGCGCCGACTCGGTGGGACGTGGAGCGTCTGACGCGCCGTATAGTGCGTGAATCGCACGATGATGGCTCGCACCTTTCCCTGTCTTGGTGCGCCGACTCGGTGGGACGTGGAGCGTCTGACGCGCCGTATAGTGCGTGAATCGCACGATGATGGCTCGCACCTTGCCCTGTCTTGGTGCGCCGACTCGGTGGGACGTGTCTGACCAGCGTCTGACGCGCCGTATAGTGTGTGAATCGCACGATGATGGCTCGCACCTTGCCTTGTCTTGGTGCGCCGACTCGGTGGGACGTGTCTGACCAGCGTCTGACGCGCCGTATAGTGCGTGAATCGCACGATGATGGCCCGCACCTTGCCCTGTCTTGGTGCGCCGACTCGGTGGGACGTGTCAATGTCGCCAGGCGTGACATCGACACCCGCCATCTTCACTAGGTCCGTTACGAGCTGGCCGGTGCTTTCGTTTGGACCCTCCGGCACTCCACTTACGTTGAGGCATAGGCGCCGAGAGTACTGCTCCAGCTCGTTTAACTTGACTTTGGTCTCCTCCAGCTCCTCCCGTGACTCCTGTATTTCCTCGTCCTTGGCGGCCACAGCCTCGGCTACAGCCGCCCTCACCTGAGTCTTGATCAGCTACTGGAAATCACTCTCCTTCATTGCCTCTATCAGGGCATTCTTAATGCTGTTTTCGTCCATCGCGAAGGTAGGTAGTCGCTCACCGCCACCGATCAGTGCTTAGTCACTTTCACTAGGCTCAGCTCGGCCAGTCACTCGCAGTGTCCACTGGGGTGCGAGCGGACGGGCGGAGCGGGCGCTGCACGACCTGACCCGGCGGCGGTCAGAGGTCAACTGGCCTTAATTTATCACCCTGGCCTTAATTTATGAGCAAATTGAAGGTTCTGATTCCCATCACTCTTACTTGTACATGTTAGGCCTACCTATTAACCTCCTGTCCTGCCCCCTGGTGGTCTTATCTGGTACCCTCCTGTCCTGCTCCCTGGTGGTCTTCTCTGGTACACTCCTGTCCTGCCCCTGGTGGTCTGACCTGGTACCTCCTGTCCTGCTCCCTGGTGGTCTGACCTGGTACCTCCTTACCTGCCCCCTGGTGGTCTGACCTGGTACCCTCCTGTCTTGCCCCCTGGTGGTCTGACCGGGTACCTCCTGTCCTGCCCCTGGTGGTCTTATCTGGTATCCTCTTGTCCTGCCCCTGGTGGTTTGACCTGGTACCTCCTGCCCTGCCCCCTGGTGGTATGACCTGGTACCTCCTGTCTTGTCCCCTGGTGATCTGACCTGGTACCTCCTGACCTGCCCCCTGGTGGTCTAACCTGGTACCTCCTGTCCTTCCCCTGGTCGTCTGACCTTGTAACCTGTCCTGCCCCCTGGTGGTCTGACCTGGTACCCTCCTGTCCTGCCCCCTGGTGGTCTTATCTGGTACCCTCCTGTCCTGTCCCTGGTGGTCTTATCTGGTACCCTCCTGTCCTGCCCCTGGTGATATTATCTGGTACCCTCCTGTCCTGCCCCTGGTGGTCTGACCTGGTACCTCCTGACCTGCCCCCTGGTGGTTTGACCTAGTACCCTCCTGTCCTGCCCCTGGTGGTCTTATCTGGTACCCTTTTGTCCTGTCCCCTGGTGGTCTGACCTGGTACCTCCTGTCCTGCCCCCGGTGGTCTGACCAGGTACCTCCTGACCTGCTCCTGGTGGTGTGACCTGGTACCCTCCTGTCCTGTCCCCTGGTGGTCTTATCTGGTACCCTCCTGTCCTGCCCCTGGTGGTCGTACCTGGTACCCTCCTGTCCTGCCCCTGGTGGTCTGACCTGGTAGCATCCTGTCCTGCCCCTGGTGGTGGTCTGAACTGGTACCTCCTGTCCTTACCCTGGTGGTCTGACCTGGTACCTCCTGTCCTGTCCCCTGGTGGTCTGACCTGGTACCTCCTGTCCTGCCCCCTGGTGGTCTGACCTGGTACCTCCTGTCCTGCTCCCTGGTGGTATGACCTGGTACCTCCTGTCCTGCCCCCTGGTGGTCTGACCTGGTACCTCCTGTCCTGCCCCTGGTGGTCTAACCTGGTACCTCCTGCCCTTACCCTGGTGGTCTGACCTGGTACCTCCTGCCCTGCCCCCTGGTGGTCTGAACTGGTACCCTCCTGTACTGCCCCCTGGTGGTCTGACCTGGTATCCTCCTGACATGCCCCCTGGTGGTCTTATCTGGTACCCTCCTGTCCTGCCCCTGGCGGTCTGACCTGGTACCTCCTGTCCTGCCCCTGGTGGTCTGACCTGGTACCCTCCTGTCCTGCTCCCTGGTGGTCTGATCTGGTACCTCTTGTCCTGCCCCCCTGGCGGTCTTATCTGGTACCCTCCTGTCCTGCCCCCTGGCGGTCTGACCTGGTACCTCCTGTCCTGCCCCTGGTGGTCTGACCTGGTACCCTCCTGTCCTGCTCCCTGGTGGTCTGACCTGGTACCTCCTGTCCTGCCCCCTGGCGGTCTTATCTGGTACCCTCCTGTCATGCCCCCTGGTGGTCTAACCTGGTACCTCCTGTCCTTACCCTGGTGGTCTGACCTGGTACCTCCTGCCCTGCCCCCTGGTGGTCTTATCTGATACCCTCCTGCCCTGCTCCCTGGTGGTCTGACCTGGTACCCTCCTGTCCTGACCCCTGGTGGTCTTATCTGGTACCCTCCTGTCCTGCCCCCTGGTGGTCTGACCTGGTACCTCCTGTCCTGCCCCCTGGCGGTCTTATCTGGTACCTTCCTGTCATGCCCCCTGGTGGTCTGACCTGGTACCTCCTGTCCTGCTCCCTGGTGGTCTGACCTGGTACCTCCTGTCCTGCTCCCTGGTGGTCTGACCTGGTACCCTCCTGACATGCCCCCTGGTGGTCTGACCTGGTACCCTCCTGACATGCCCCCTGGTGGTCTGACCTGGTACCCTCCTGACATGCCCCCTGGTGGTCTGACCTGGTACCCTCCTGGCATGCCCCCTGGTGGTCTGACCTGGCACCCTCCTGACATGCCCCCTGGCGGTCTGACCTGGTACCTCCTGACATGCCCCCTGGTGGTCTGACCTGGTACCCTCCTGTCCTGCTCCCTGGTGGTCTGACCTGGTACCTCCTGTCCTGCTCCCTGGTGGTCTGACCTGGTACCCTCCTGACATGCCCCCTGGTGTTCTGACCTGGTACCCTCCTGACATGTCCCCTGGTGGTCTGACCTGGTACCCTCCTGACATGCCCCCTGGTGGTCTGACTTGGTACCCTCCTGACATGCCCCCTGGTGGTTTGACCTGGTACCCTCCTGACATGCCCCTGGCGGTCTGACCTGGTACCTCCTGACATGCCCCCTGGTGGTCTGACCTGGTACCCTCCTGTCCTGCCCCCTGGGGGTCTGACCTGGTACCCTCCTGTCCTGCCCCCTGACGGTATGACCTGGTACCTCCTGACATGCCCCCTGGTGGTCTGACCTGGTACCCTCGTGTCCTGCCCCCTGGTGGTCTTATCTGGTACCCTCCTGTCCTGCCCCTGGTGGTCTGACCTGGTACCCTCCTGTCCTGCCCCTGGTGGTCTGACCTGGTACCTCCTGACATGCCCCCTGGCGGTCTGACCTGGTACCTCCTGACATGCCCCCTGGTGGTCTGACCTGGTACCCTCCTGACCTGCCCCCTGGTGGTCTTATCTGGTACCCTCCTGTCCTGCCCCCTGGTGGTCTTATCTGGTACCCTCCTGTCCTGCTCCCTGGTGGTCTGACCTGGTACCCTCCTGACATGCCCCCTGGTGGTCTGACCTGGTACCCTCCTGACATGCCCCCTGGTGGTCTGACCTGGTACCCTCCTGTCCTGCCCCTGGTGGTCTGACCTGATACCTCCTGACATGCCCCATGGCGGTCTGACCTGGTACCTCCTGCCATGCCCCCTGGTGGTCTGACCTGGTACCTCCTGTCCTGCCCCCTGGTGGTCTTATCTGGTACCTCCTGTCCTTACCCTGGTGGTCTGACCTGGTACCCTCCTGTCCTGCCCCATGGTGGTCTGACCTGGTACCTCCTGTCCTGCCCCTGGTGGTCTTACCTGGTACCTCCTGACCTGCCCCCTGATGGTCTGACCTGGTACCTTCTGTCCTGCTCCCTGGCGGTCTGACCTGGTACCTCCTGGCCTGCCCCTGGTGGTCTAACCTGGTACCTCCTGACCTGCCCCCTGGTGGTCTGACCTGGTACCATCCTTTCCTGCCCCTGGTGGTCTGACCTGGTACCTCCTGTCCTGCCCCCTGGCGGTCTGACCTGGTACCTCCTGACCTGCCCCCTGGTGGTCTGACCTGGTACCCTCCTGTCATGCCCCCTGGTGGTCTGAACTGGTACCTCCTGTCCTGCCCCCTGGTGGTCTTATCTGGTACCCTCCTGCACTGAGATAAAAATTGATTCTAGGCTCCCAGGTATTCTTCAAAACTCTCCTCCTGAAATGCTTCCACATTCCCCCAAACGACGTAGAGCCTAGAGTAATGTGGCGTTTCCCTAAGAGTGTTCGGGTCAGAGTAAACAACCCTAGAGTTTAGAGGGGGATAAACAAGAGTTTTAGAGAATGATGCCTTGGAGCATTACATCATTCTCACGCAATTACTCCAAATTATGCTCGCCATTTATCGTAGGTAGTATAATACGGAATTAAGCGGGGAGAATTTTGGAGAGTTTTGGGAATAGAGAAGTTCCAGAACATTTTGTCTGAAACTGAAATAGACGCATCCAGCATCCACCATTTTGGTTTGTGTTGTGTAGTTGTGCGCGCCTGGCGAGTGTGGGAAGGCAACTGTGAGTGTTTGGCATTTTGAGTGATTGAAAGAAGGGGGTAAGGACAATTTCAACGAACGAATGGCTTTGTATATGATTGTTAATGGTATTTGTGTGCAATTTGGTATGCTTGACATGTATGGATGTGGTTAATCTCTGCGCAATTGATAGAGGCTCCTATGGTTGATATCGTGATGCGACTATGGCCGGGTCCGTCTGTCCGGGCCGCGAAAAATGTCCAGGCCGATCGTTTGCTGTGGTGTCCGAGTTGATTGCTGCGGTGTCCCGCAGAGTCTCGTCTGCTGGGGTGTTCGAGTGTTCCGCTGTGGTGTTCGAGTGTTCCGCTGTGGTGTCCGAGTAGTCGTTCGCTGCGGTGTCTCGCGCAGTCTCTTCTGATGGGGTGACCGAGTTGTGTGCTGCGGTGCCCCGAGGCGAGGAGTCTGTCGTCTGCTGCGGTGTCAATAGGTCAGGAGTTTGTGTTGTGCTGCGGTGTCCCGATGAGTCTGTCGTCTGTTGCGGTGTCTGACTCAGTCGTTCGATCCGTTCTCGCCAAGATAACTGGGCCCGTCGTTATAATAAACACGATGTTCAACCATATTTTTTTTGGAATAAAGGGAGAGTTTTGGAGGAGAGTACAGGAGAGTGAAAGGAGTTCGGGGAGAGTAATGGGGAGTTTGAGGGAGAGTTTTGTGGAGAGTAATGGGGAGTTTTAGGGAGAGTTTTGCGGACAGTAATGGTGAGTTCGGGAAGTAATGGGGAGTTCGGGTCAGGGTTGTTTTAAGGGGAGTAATGGGGAGTTAGTGTGAGAGTTTTGGTAGAGAGTAATGGAGAGTAGCTCATGGGAGTAATCGAGAGTCATTTTTGACAACTCTCGATAACTCCCCTAAAAGGGAGTAAGAATTTATCTCAGTGTGTCCTTACCCTGGCGGTCTGACCTGGTACCCTCCTGACATTCCCCCTGGTGGTCTTATCTAGTACCCTCCTGTCATGCCCCCTGGTGGTCTTATCTGGTACCCTCCTGTCATGCCCCCTGGTGGTCTGAACTGGTACCCTCCTGTCATGCCCCCTGGTGGTCTGAGCTGGTACCTCCTGTCCTGCTCCCTGGTGGTCTGACCTGGTACCTCCTGACATGCCCCCTGGTGGTCTGACCTGGTACCTTCCTGTCATGCCCCCTGGTGGTCTGAACTGGTACCTCCTGTCCTTACCCTGGTGGTCTGACCTGGTACCTCCTGACATGCCCCTGGTGGTCTGAATTGGTACCCTTCTGTCATTCCCCCTGGTGGTCTGAACTGGTACCTCCTGTCCTGCTCCCTGGTGGTCTGACCTGGTACCTCCTGACATGCCCCCTGGTGGTCTGACCTGGTACCTTCCTGTCATGCCCCCTGGTGGTCTGAACTGGTACCTCCTGTCCTTACCCTGGTGGTCTGACCTGGTACCTCCTGTCCTGCCCCCTGGTGGTCTGACCTGGTACCTCCTGTCCTGTCCCCTGGTGGTCTGACCTGGTACCTCCTGTCCTGCTCCCTGGTGGTATGACCTGGTACCTCCTGTCCTGCCCTCTGGTGGTCTGACCTGGTACCTCCTGTCCTGCCCCTGGTGGTCTAACCTGGTACCTCCTGTCATTACCCTGGTGGTCTGACCTGGTACCTCCTGACCTGCCCCCTGGTGGTCTGACCTGGTACCCTCCTGTACTGCCCCCTGGTGGTCTGACCTGGTACCCTCCTGACATGCCCCCTGGTGGTCTTATCTGGTACCCTCCTGTCCTGCCCCCTGGCGGTCTGACCTGGTACCTCCTGTCCTGCCCCTGGTGGTCTGACCTGGTACCCTCCTGTCCTGCTCCCTGGTGGTCTGACCTGGTACCTCCTGACATGCCCCTGGTGGTCTGAATTGGTACCCTCCTGTCATGCCCCCTGGTGGTCTGAACTGGTACCTCCTGTCCTGCTCCCTGGTGGTCTGACCTGGTACCTCCTGACATGCGCCCTGGTGGTCTGACCTGGTACCTTCCTGTCATGCCCCCTGGTGGTCTGAACTGGTACCTCCTGTCCTTACCCTGGTGGTCTGACCTGGTACCTCCTGTCCTGCCCCCTGGTGGTCTGACCTGGTACCTCCTGTCCTGTCCCCTGGTGGTCTGACCTGGTACCTCCTGTCCTGCTCCCTGGTGGTATGACCTGGTACCTCCTGTCCTGCCCCCTGGTGGTCTGACCTGATACCTCCTGTCCTGCCCCTGGTGGTCTAACCTGGTACCTCCTGTCCTTACCCTGGTGGTCTGACCTGGTACCTCCTGACCTGCCCCCTGGTGGTCTGACCTGGTACCCTCCTGTACTGCCCCCTGGTGGTCTTATCTGGTACCCTCCTGTCCTGCCCCCTGGCGGTCTGACCTGGTACCTCCTGTCCTGCCCCTGGTGGTCTGACCTGGTACCCTCCTGTCCTGTTCCATGGTGGTCTGACCTGGTACCTCTTGTCCTGACCCCTGGCGGTCTTATCTGGTACCCTCCTGTCCTGCCCCCTGGCGGTCTGACCTGGTACCTCCTGTCCTGTCCCTGGTGGTCTGACCTGGTACCCTCCTGTCCTGCTCCCTGGTGGTCTGACCTGGTACCTCCTGTCCTGCCCCCTGGCGGTCTTATCTGGTACCCTCCTGTCATGCCCCCTGGTGGTCTAACCTGGTACCTCCTGTCCTTACCCTGGTGGTCTGACCTGGTACCTCCTGCCCTGCCCCCTGGTGGTCTTATCTGATACCCTCCTGTCCTGCCCCCTGGTGGTCTGACCTGGTACCCTCCTGTCCTGCCCCCTGGTGGTCTTATCTGGTACCTTCCTGTCATGCCCCCTGGTGGTCTGACCTGGTACCTCCTGTCCTGCTCCCTGGTGGTCTGACCTGGTACCTCCTGTCCTGCTCCCTGGTGGTCTGACCTGGTACCCTCCTGACATGCCCCCTGGTGGTCTGACCTAGTACCCTCCTGACATGCCCCCTGGTGGTCTGACCTGGTACCCTCCTGACATGCCCCCAGGTGGTCTGACCTGGTACCCTCCTGACATTCCCCCTGGTGGTCTGACCTGGTACCCTCCTGACATGCCCCCTGGCGGTCTGACCTGGTACCTCCTGACATGCCCCCTGGTGGTCTGACCTGGTACCCTCCTGTCCTGCTCCCTGGTGGTCTGACCTGGTACCTCCTGTCCTGCTCCCTGGTGGTCTGACCTGGTACTCTCCTGACATGCCCCCTGGCGGTCTGATCTGGTATGGTCTGACCTGGTACCCTACTTTCCTGCCCCCTGGTTGTCTTATCTGGTACCCTCCTGTCCTGCCCCTGGTGGTCTGACCTGGTACCTCCTGTCCTGCCCCCTGGTGGTCTTATCTGGTACCTCCTGTCCTTACCCTGGTGGTCTGACCTGGTACCCTCCTGTCCTGCCCCCTGGTGGTCTGACCTGGTACCTCCTGTCCTGCCCCTGGTGGTCTAACCTGGTACCTCCTGACCTGCCCCCTGGTGGTCTGACCTGGTACCTCCTGTCCTGCTCCCTGGCGGTCTGACCTGGTACCTCCTGTCCTGCCCCTGGTGGTCTAACCTGGTACCTCCTGACCTGCTCCCTGGTGGTCTGACCTGGTACCATCCTGTCCTGCCCCCTGGTGGTCTGACCTGGTACCAGGGCTAAAATATCTTGTCGTTTTGTCGTCCTCACCGGCAACCAAGGACATGGAATTTCGGCGACCATATACGGTGTCCTGCCGAGGTTACCGAGTCAAAAATAATTAAATGTCTACCCTAGCCCAATCCACCTATCCTAACCCAGCTGTATCTGTATGTGCTAGGCATATGTTTTTGTTTCGATCTCTGCTTCTCGCATGCCTTCGTTCTAAAACACGTCTTCATGTTAGCAGCTGCGCGGGTCTACATTCCAAATCACTCACGCAGCAACAAACTATACTGTAGGTATACTATACACTATATACTATATACTGTATCGGCGAGACAACCACGGCTGTCGTCCGGACGGTCCGGACGACCACTCCTGGCGACCATTTTACAAGGGACAAATGACATACCACGCATACCCTTGGTTGTCGCGGTTGTCCTAATGCCTGCTGAATCTGGTATATTTAGTATGCTTTTTCTGGCATAGTTACTGGTATCAGCAAACGCGTCCCTTCCGGCCTTACCCTTTCATTGTTCTGGCCGGTCCCCGGTCCCACGTGCCACCAACGGCCATCCAAGCGGCATTCCTTCCTGCCCCCTCCCTGTCCGCGGCGCGGCGGCCGGCGGACACAGCGGGTGGTCCGTCCAGCGTCACTCCCGCCCGGCCGGCCCGACATTCCTATTTCAACCATTTTTAACACATTGACCCCTCCAGTCCAAGGGAGCTTCAGTCATTCAGTGCGCTGAGCGCGAGTGGCGCTGGGGAAGTACAGTGCGCTGTGCGACGCGCTGAATTACTGTCCAAACGTGTGCAGTGACGCTGAAGTTTTTGGATTTAAGAAATTACACGCGCTGAAGTTGTGACTATGGTTGTGAGAAGTCACAGGGGCATATGAACAACGCAAAATCAGGTACAGACATAACTTGCTTTTGATTGGGGTCTCAGCCAAACGCCATTGACGGGGGTGGCAATATTTGTGCAATTCTCATCCTGGTTAGTAGTTATTTTCCGAACCAATGATGGCAGGGAGACGCTCAATGCGGCAATGGAATTAGCTCTATGTGCATTTTTGGACGTCAAATTTTTCGATCAATGTATCGACATCACATTTTCTGCTTTCGGGTACTGCTCAATATTGAAGTCTGAAACAGTCCGACGGTATTGATAGTGCACTAGGGTGTATAATGGCACCAATTGCGCACATTTTGCACTATTAATTTGAATATCGCAGGACGGCAACCACCAGCCCCGGTCTTAATTTCGACGACAACCACGAAACCATTTTTTTAGCCCTGCCTGGTACCTCCTGACATGCCCCCTGGTGGTCTGACCTGGTACCCTCCTGTCCTGCCCCTGGTGGTCTTATCTGGTACCCTCCTGTCCTGCCCCTGGTGGTCTTATCTGTACCCTCCTGTCCTGCCCCCTGGTGGGCTGACCTGGTACCCAAGGCTTGGGCAGGGCCAAGGCTGTATAAACCAGGTAGAACACTCCGGCCGAAAAAGTGGTGACAAACACTAATTTAGTAGCCGCGACCCCGGAGTCGCTGTGACGTAGCAGGCGGGGACGCGGCCGGCCGGCCGCCGTACACAACATTAGAACGCGCGTGCCTGAAGCTTAGATCGCGCTTAGTTTCTTTGTTTACCGTTCGATTGCAAAACTTGTCAAATGTAATATGTCAAAATCACCGCTCTGCCGAATTCCGCTAAAAACAATGCAATCAGACCAATATTTGCTGTTATATCTGCGCAAAGTTTCAGGGGCGGATCCAGCAAATCTTCAAGGGGGATCATCAAGTGCAGTGGTGCCCCTACCTATGTACCCAAATCGGAAAACTCAACGGATTTGTGGCACTATATTTTGAGGGTGCCCCTATTTCAGTTTTTTATTGACAACGTTGACTATAGGTATTTGCAATATCAGTCGCACCCTTTATATTATTTAAAGCGCCGCGGATGGTGCTAAAATATATTATTTGTATACAGTCAAGGGTGGCCCTACAGACAGCTGATGAAGAATTGACCAAGAGGGAAGTCGAGGTTCGTGGCCAGGGGAAGTCGAGGTTCGTGACCAGGGGAGGGGGGTTGAAAGCCGTTTTTTACGAGCAGTAAATCTTATGCATGCGATAAACTGTTATTGCGCTGCGAAGCGGCGCCAAAATTTGAGGTTTTGAGCGGGTTGGAGAACCAATTTTTGCTATTGGAACCAGCATGCAGGGTAAAAACAAGGAAATATGTCTGGAGCAAAAGTTGGTGTCAAAAGACATGTTGCCCCCCCCCCCCCCGTTTAAGGCCAAAGGCGGGGCCCTGGCCCCCATATCCTCCCCCCCCCCCCCCCCCCCACTGCGGCCGCCAGTGTGTACAGTCTATATTAGACTCTTATATACTGGAAAAGAACACTGATTGATTTGCGCCGCGTAGCGGTGCGGATTTTTTTTGCTTTATTTTGTTTTTGCCTGGATAACTAGGCCCTAAAAAATCGAAAGGTTCTATAATCTATATGCATCAGCCCAAGGGGCCCCTCGAGTTCGATACGTTGTTGCCTCTGGTATAAGGCACTTTGGTACCCCTTCATAGTCCAAGGGACGGGAGGCATGAAGGGAAATTTTTGGCATAATTTATCAATTTTAATTTAGCATCATTTCGCGATTTTTTTTCTTCAGCGACCAATGCTTGTGATTTCATGGCGGCACCAGACCATTGTTTTCCCTCCTGGATTCAAGGAGGCACAGTGCCCCGGTGTCTCCCCTCGCCCCACAGTGCCGCCTACCGTCACGATGGTGCCCCTGGCACACCCCTGGTGGTGCTCTTGGTTCAAAGAACACTGAATTATTTGCGCCGCGTAGCACCGCGGATTTTTTTTTGCTTTATTTTGGTGGTGCCCCGGCGCTGTGGTGCCCCCAAGGCGCGGTGGTGCCTCCATGGCCCGGTAGTGCCCCCACGGCCCGGTGGTGCCCCCACGGCCCGGTGGTGCCCCCACGGCCCGGTGGTGCCCCCACGGCCCGGTGGTGCCCCCACGGCCCGGTGGTGCCCCCACGGCCCGGTGGTGCCCCCACGGCCCGGTGGTGCCCCCACGGCCCGGTGGTGCCCCCACGGCCCGGTGGTGCCCCCACGGCCCGGTGGTGCCCCCACGGCCCGGTGGTGCCCCCACGGCCCGGTGGTGCCCCCACGGCCCGGTGGTGCCCCCACGGCCCGGTGGTGCCCCCACGGCCCGGTGGTGCCCCCACGGCCCGGTGGTGCCCCCACGGCCCGGTGGTGCCCCCACGGCCCGGTGGTGCCCCCACGGCCCGGTGGTGCCCCCACGGCCCGGTAGTGCCCCCACGGCCCGGTGGTGCCCCCACGGCCCGGTGGTGCCCCCACGGCCCGGTGGTGCCCCCACGGCCCGGTGGTGCCCCCACGGCCCGGTGGTGCCCCCACGGCCCGGTGGTGCCCCCACGGCCCGGTGGTGCCCCCACGGCCCGGTGGTGCCCCCACGGCCCGGTGGTGCCCCCACGGCCCGGTAGTGCCCCCACGGCCCGGTGGTGCCCCCACGGCCCGGTGGTGCCCCCACGGCCCGGTGGTGCCCCCACGGCCCGGTGGTGCCCCCACGGCCCGGTGGTGCCCCCACGGCCCGGTGGTGCCCCCACGGCCCGGTGGTGCCCCCACGGCCCGGTGGTGCCCCCACGGCCCGGTGGTGCCCCCACGGCCCGGTGGTGCCCCCACGGCCCGGTGGTGCCCCCACGGTGCGGTGGTGCCCCCACGGCCCGGTGGTGCCCCCACGGCCCGGTGGTGCCCCCACGGCCCGGTGGTGCCCCCACGGCCCGGTGGTGCCCCCACGGCCCGGTGGTGCCCCCACGGCCCGGTGGTGCCCCCACGGCCCGGTGGTGCCCCCACGGCCCGGTGGTGCCCCCACGGCCCGGTGGTGCCCCTACGGCCCGGTAGTGCCCCCACGGCCCGGTGGTGCCCCCACGGCCCGGTGGTGCCCCCACGGCCCGGTGGTGCCCCACGGCCCGGTGGTGCCCCCACGGCCCGGTGGTGCCCCCACGGCCCGGTGGTGCCCCCACGGCCCGGTGGTGCCCCCACGGCCCGGTGGTGCCCCCACGGTGCGGTGGTGCCCCCACGGTGCGGTGGTGCCCCCACGGCCCGGTGGTGCCCCCACGGCCCGGTGGTGCCCCCACGGCCCGGTGGTGCCCCCACGGCCCGGTGGTGCCCCCACGGCCCGGTGGTGCCCCCACGGCCCGGTAGTGCCCCCACGGCCCGGTGGTGCCCCCACGGCCCGGTGGTGCCCCCACGGCCCGGTGGTGCCCCCACGGCCCGGTGGTGCCCCCACGGCCCGGTGGTGCCCCCACGGCCCGGTGGTGCCCCCACGGCCCGGTGGTGCCCCCACGGCCCGGTGGTGCCCCCACGGTGCGGTGATACCCTTGTTTCAAATAACACTGAATTATTTGCGCCGCGTAGCGGCGCAGATTTTTTGCTTTATTTTGGTGCTGCTCCACGGCCCGGTGGTAACCCCACGGCGCGGTGGTGCCCCCATGGCCCAAGGGGGGGGGTCATGACCCCCGTGACCCTCCCCCCTAGATCCGCCACTGCAAAGTTCAACGATTAGGTACGGCCGCCCCGGCCGACCGCCGCTCGAAATGATGACAAGTGTATCTTTGATGCCATTACCCGGCGTGGAAAATGTGAATGTATCGCAATGAATTGCCTATGGAGACATAAACCTCATTTTTTGTTTGGCATTGCTATTCCTTCTCGTGACATAGTACAGGCGCGGATCCAATATTTCGGTCAGGGGGGGGGGGGGCGCCACATACAAAAAGTTGCGCCCTACGCGCGTTTGGTGGGCGCGACATGAGCGCGACCCGGGCTCAGGGGGGGGGGGAGGCTTGGGGCTCCCTAGTGCCCCCTAGACTTTTCTTGTAGGTGAATCGTCGGGAAATGTATGAAATGGTATAGGATCTGAATCGTTATCTTGATCAACTTTTTTTGGGCGTGTCAGTCGTTGCTGCACCCCGACGGCGCAAAAAGACATCTTGCTATGTCCTGTAACTCATAAGTCACATCATTATCATCTATTGTATAGTCTGTACTAGGTACACTGGGCAATTTGTGTTCATTAGTGCAAGCCACCCATAGCACAGGACCAGTAGCATTAGGTACTACTCAGTGGCGGCGGATAAGGGGGGGGGGGTAGAGAAGGCAGCTGCGCGCCCACTCAAGAAGTTGGGGGGGGGGGGGAGGGAGCATATGATTTTGCCTCTCCCATAAATTTGTAAGAGACTAGAAAATACATACTCCAAGAAGTTGGTTAGATTTTTCCTCTTGACCGAAAAAATGGCACAGGGCCTCGATGTGCCCCCAGCCAGCCTGATGGGCCTTCTAAGGCCGACAGAAGGCCCTCAGTCGGCCTGAGGGGGACCCTCGGTAGGCCATGAGGGGCCCTCAGAAGGCTTGAGACTTCAACATTGGCCTGTCCGACGTTCTTTTTGCGACCATTTAGAGGCCCTGCAAAATATAGTGGCCTAAATCCGAGGAGATACCATTTCGCTTTTTTTTTTAGGGGGCCTTTGGCCGTGGGAGGGGCCCTTTTGTCGAGGGGACCCTCTGGGTTTCTTTGCCCACCATCCGAAAATACGATCCGCCGCCACTGGTACTACTCATAATGGTGTCTCAAAACCTAAGTAATACCGATATCAGTCACATTGGTATGGATTTTCTAGTCTGTTTATATAAGTTAACACAATCTATGGGTTTACGTCCTTGAAAAATACACAAATATAGCTAACCTAGTACCTACTCCTACAGCCTCTTATGTCGACAATCTTCGCAGATGTCCTCAGCAAAAGAACGCACAGATTTGGGTGTAAATTTTTAGCTTATGAGGTATTCTGGGAAGATACTGCTATGTTGACAGATACAATTATTATGTCGACTTTCATGTACACCTTTAAATGTTGTCTTACGCTTCATAAAAATAAGTAAATGCTTAAAATGCACACGCACACACGCCCGTACATTGCCAGCGAACCAATATGGGGAGCCCGTTAAAATGTAAACAAATGATTCTCCCCCGCCCTCACGTCATCACAACCTGACCAATCACCGTCGAGGTTGCTTAAGGCTGATTGGTCAATACTAACTGATAGCCAAATATAGTTTATGAGCAGATCCGATAAACACGGCCAAGATGCTGGACGCTGCTCGCGGTTGTCACACTTGCTACCAATGTTGAAGGAGCGGAGTACACCCCGGAGGACAGGGCACTAGCGGAGCGGAGCGGAGGACAGGGCACTATACACTGTATGGGGTATATACACTGTATGGGGTATATACACTGTATGGGGTATTTATGGGGAGTTAGCATGTGCTAACCCTGGCCTAACAATGGACTAACTAGGGAGTGCATTGGGGGTTTCCATAGGATGGGTTCGGAGTAGGTCCGTGGTTTTGTGTGGGAGTATTGTGGGCAAATGTTTACTCCCGTCCGACTCTCTACCCCTAAGGCCAGTGCAGTCTCGCGCCGCTGAAAGCGGGTATGCAAGGAGTAATAGAAGAGCAGAGGAGTAAGCTGGGAGTTATTTTGTTATCATTCACCACTGAAAGAGAATAGGTATGGAATAGTAGGAGAGTAGAGTAGTAGAGTAGAGTAGGCTGGGAGTGAATATTTTCTCCGTGCAACACGTCTTGATGATAACAACAAAATGACGTTT
This sequence comes from Chirona hameri, assembly GCA_036785665.1. Taxonomy (NCBI): domain Eukaryota; kingdom Metazoa; phylum Arthropoda; class Thecostraca; order Balanomorpha; family Balanidae; genus Chirona; species Chirona hameri. Next base: position 57,911 of record JAXIVJ010003704.1, on the reverse strand, counting down.
ACCGTGCCCTTCTAGCTTTATTCAGTCAAAAGGTATAAGCGAATAACTAGTTTGTATATAAAATAGCATGTGAAATAATGAAAAAATGGGATATTTGGAGGCAAATATCCATCAATTTTATTTTTGCACCTGCACGTCCTTACACGTAAGAATAGCATAGCGAGCAAAACAATAACCGAAGTACGCAAAGGAAAAAATGGGGTTACCTTTTAGGTCATATGGAGGCCTCTGGATCCCGGAAGGCCCCAGTGAAATTACCCCCCCCCCCCCCCCCCCCATATTGGATTGGGAGGCTGGATCCGCCAGTGAACACGGCCGTACTCGAATTCGGGCGAGTGGCACTTTTCTCACACGACTAGAGCGTCCTCTGTAAACCGGTATCAGTAGTTCTCACTCTGTCCACCAGGGTGCAGACATGGAAGAGCTGACCGTTAGCAGCGGCACGGCACATTCTGCAGGCCACCCGCCACCGCCACAATACTCCACCCGCCACAATACTCCACCCGCCACAATACTCCACCTGCCACAATACCACCCGCCACAATACTCCACCCGCCACAATACTCCACCCGCCACAATACCACCCGCCACAATGACTCATTGCTCAAAAATGAATGCGAACCATGTATTAAGAATGTGTATTTTTGATTAATATGCGCACCTCATATTCATCGACGGGAATAAATAGTGATCTGTGCGTGTGCATACTTTACGTGCAGCACAAACACTGATAAATTGTGCATACTTTACGTGCAGCACAAACACTGATAAATTGTTCCAGCACGGTTCTCAAAGCAGACGGAATACAAATATAACGAATCCCTTCTCTTAACAAAGTCCTCGGTTGCAGCCCCCAAATATAACGAATCCCTTCTCCTAACAAAGTCCTCGGGTGCAGCCCCCAACTATAACGAATCCCTTCTCCTAACAAAGTCCTCGGATGCAGCCCCCAACTATAACGAATCCCTTCTCTTAACAAAGTCCTCGGATGCAGTCCCCAACTATAACGAATCCCTTCTCTTAACAAAGTCCTCGGATGCAGCCCCCAACTATAACGAATCCCTTCTCTTAACAAAGTCCTCGGATGCAGCCCCCAACTATAACGAATCCCTTCTCTTAACAAAGTCCTCGGATGCAGCCCCCAACTATAATGAATCCCTTCTCTTAAAAAAAGTCCTCGGGTGCAGCCCCAAACTATAACAAATCCCTTCTCCTAACAAAGTCCTCGGATGCAGCCCCCAACTATAACGAATCCCTTATCTTAACAAAGTCCTCGGATGCAGCCCCCAACTATAATGAATCCCTTCTCTTAACAAAGTCCTCGGATGCAGCCCCCAACTATAACGAATCCCTTCTCTTAACAAAGTACTCGGATGCAGCCCCCAACTATAACGATTCCCTTCTATTAACAAAGTCCTCGGATGCAGCCCCCAACTATAATGAATCCCTTCTCTTAACAAAGTCCTCGGATGCAGCCCCCAACTATAATGAATCCCTTCTCTTAACAAAGTCCTCGGATGCAGCCCCCAACTATAACGAATCCCTTCTCTTAACAAAGTCCTCGGATGCAGCCCCCAACTATAATGAATCCCTTCTCCTAACAAAGTCCTCGGGTGCAGCCCCCAACAATGTGTTCGCCCGTTGTGATCCGTCACTGGACGAAACAGTGCATGGTTGCCAATCCCCGTATTCCTTGCAACTCCAGGTATGATGCATCTGCCATCTAAACAAAATTGGAGGCTTCTAAAAATTGTTTCAATGTTTCTTAAAATATCTTCAATTCTCAGGAAATCTCAACGCTCCAGAAATATCTTTAAGACTCTGGAAATCTCCTCCACGCTTTGGAAATCTCCCAATGGCTTCAATTGACAGCGAAATCAGCTCAGGACTTCGGTCCACAGAGTAAGCTTCTCAAGGTCTCAGATGACAGAGAAATCTTCTCAAGGTCTCAGTTGATAGATAAATATTATCAAGGTCTCAGTTGACAGAGAAATCATCTCAGGGTTTCTCTCAAGGTCTCAGTTGACAGATAAATCATCTCAGGGTTTCTCTCAAGGTCTCAGTTGACAGATAAATCATCTCAGGGTTTCTCTCAAGGTCTCAGTTGACAGATAAATCATCTCAGGGTTTCTCTCAAGGTCTCAGTTGACAGAGAAATCATCTCAGGGTTTCAGTTGGCAGACCGGGTAGTTTGCTTCGGAGGTCTCAGTTGACAGAGAAATCATCTCAGGGTTTCAGTTGGCAGACCGGGTAGTTTGCTTCGGAGACGGTGCACCATTCATCGTTCCAGAGCCCATCACCGTCAAAGAAGTGCATCTCGACGCAGTGCTGGTCGCCGTTGTAGTTATTTGGCGCCTCGTTTGCCCAGAAACCATCCGGCACCTCTCCGGCTCCATCGGCCCCGACGAACCGGCCCTCCGTAACGAGGTCAGTCGCTCCCAGCCACACCTGGTCCCAGGCTGCCACCTGGCGGACACACTGGTTATCTGCAGTTGTGCGGGGCATCGCCAGGTGGCTGTTGAGGGCGTCGCACTCCTCGGCGGCCGCGGTGTAGGCTTTGGTGAAGGGAAGCTTCACCAGGCAGCGGCCGGCGCACAGGCTGAACGTTATGCCCAGCATAGTGGGGCAGGAAGTGCGACCAGTAATGGCGATATGGGAAGGTGTGGGGGTGGTGGGGGTGGAAGGTGTGGGGGTGGTGGGGGTGGAAGTGGTGACGGCTGCTGCAGTTGTTGGTGTAATGGTGGTGGTGGTGGTGGTGGTAGTGGCTTCAGTAGTGGTGGTGGTTATGGCTGCTGCGGTTGTTGTTATAGTGCTGGTGATAGGGTAAGTGGTGTCGGTGGTGGTGGTGGTGGTGGTGGTGGTGGTGGTGGTGGTGGTGGTGGTGGCGGTGGCAGCGGCGGCGGCGGCGGCGGCTGTGGTAGGGTTGGTGGTGCTAGGGTTGGTGCCGGGGTTAGTGGTGATGGTGGTGGCGGTGACGGCTGTGGTAGGGTTGGCGCTGGAGTTGGTGCTGGCGTTGTTGCTGGGGTTGGTGCTGGAGTTGGTGCTGGGATTGGTGCTGGGGTTGGTCCTGGGGTTGGTGCTGGGGTTGGTACTGGGGTTGGTGCTGGGGTTAGTGGTGATGGTGGTGGTGGTGGCGGCTGTGGTAGGGTTGGCGCTGGAACTGGTGCCGGGGTTGGTGCTGGGGTTGGTGCTGGGGTTGGTGCTGGGGTTGGTGCTGGGGTTGGTGCTGGGGTTGGTGCTGGGGTTGGTGCTGGGGTTGGTGCTGAGGTTGGTGCTGGGGTTGGTGCCGGGGTTGGTGCTGGGGTTGGTGCTGGGGTTAGTGCTGGGGTTGGTACTGGGGTTGGTGCTGGGGTTGGTGCTGGGGTTGGTGCTGGGGTTAGTGCCGGGGTTGGTGCTGGGGTTGGTGCTGGGGTTGGTGCTGGGGTTGGTGCTGGGGTTAGTGCTGGGGTTGGTGCTGGGGATGGTGCTGGGGTTGGTGCTGGGGTTAGTGGTGATGGTGGTGGTGGCGGCGGCTGTGGTTGGGTTGGCGCTGGAACTGGTGCCGGGGTTGGTGCTGGGGTTGGTGCTGGGGTTGGTGCTGGGGTTGGTGCTGGGGTTGGTGCTGGGGTTGGTGCTGGGGTTGGTGCTGGGGTTGGTGCTGGGGTTGGTGCTGGGGTTGGTGCTGGGGTTGGTGCTGGGGTTGGTGCTGAGGTTGGTGCTGGGGTTGGTGCCGGGGTTGGTGCTGGGGTTGGTGCTGGGGTTAGTGCTGGGGTTGGTACTGGGGTTGGTGCTGGGGTTGGTGCTGGGGTTGGTGCTGGGGTTAGTGCCGGGGTTGGTGCTGGGGTTGGTGCTGGGGTTGGTGCTGGGGTTGGTGCTGGGGTTAGTGCTGGGGTTGGTGCTGGGGATGGTGCTGGGGTTGGTGCTGGGGTTACTGGTGATGGTGGTGGTGGCGGCGGCTGTGGTTGGGTTGGCGCTGTAACTGGTGCCGGGGTTGGTGCTGGGGTTGGTGCTGGGGTTGGTGCTGGGGTTGGTGCTGGGGTTGGTGCTGGGGTTGGTGCTGGGGTTGGTGCTGGGGTTAGTGCTGGGGTTGGTGCTGGGGTTGGTGCTGGGGTTGGTGCTGGGGCTGGTGCTTGGGTTGGTGCTGGGGTTGGTGCTGGGGTTGGTGCTGGGGTTGGTGCTGGGGTTGGTGCTGGAGTTGGTAGCGGTGGTGACAGCGGTGGTTGTCGTTGTGGCGATGGTGGTGGTGGACGTCGTCGTCTCAGCTGTGGTGGGCGGTGGCATTGGAGCAGTTGTGCCGCCTGAAAAGGCAAAACGTAGCTGTATTAACGATGTCTGTCGCAGACAACAGACAGAATGCAGACAATTCAAATAATCGAGCCCAATCTCATTTCTGAACGCTATCAGAAAGCCATGTTGCGATCATTTAAAGAAGCTCAAATAAATTAATGAGTGTGAGGCTGATGCTAATGGAGTTGCTAATGGAGTTGGCTAACTAATGGATTAATGTAGTTGGCTAACTAATGGATTAATGGAGTTGGTTAACTAATGGATTAATGGAGTTGGCTAACTAATGGATTAATGGAGTTGGTTAACTAATGGATTAATGGAGTTGGCTAACTAATGGATTAATGGAGTTGGCTAACTAATGGATTAATGGAGTTGGCTAACTAATGGATTAATGGAGTTGGCTAACTAATGGATTAATGGTGTGAGAAAGTTGGTGGTTTGCCTCACTATTTTGGAGAGCTCTTAAAATGTTAAAAACTACTGTGCATATAAGTAAAGATTTAACCGTGGCTTTGTATGCTGCGGCAATTTTGAGACCATGAAGTCTGGCATAGATCGGCCGGCATCAAGTCTGGCATAGATCGGCCGGCATGAAGTCTGGCATAGATCGGCCGGCATCAAGTCTGGCATAGATCGGCCGGCATCAAGTCTGGCATAGATCGGCCGGCATGAAGTCTGGCATAGATCGGCCGGCATGAAGTCTGGCATAGATCGGCCGGCATGAAGTCTGGCATAGATCGGCCGGCATGAAGTCTGGCATAGATCGGCCGGCATCAAGTCTGGCATAGATCGGCCGGCATGAAGTCTGGCATAGATCGGCCGGCATCAAGTCTGGCATAGATCATAGATATCAAGTCTGGCATAGATCGGCCGGCATCAAGTCTGGCATAGATCGGCCGGCATGAAGTCTGGCATAGATCGGCCGGCATGAAGTCTGGCATAGATCATAGATATGAAGTCTGGCATAGATCGGCCGGCATGAAGTCTGGCATATATCGGCCGGCATGAAGTCTGGCATAGATCATAGATATGAAGTCTGGCATAGATCGGCCGGCATGAAGTCTGGCATAGATCGGCCGGCATGAAGTCTGGCATAGATCGGCCGGCATCAAGTCTGGCATAGATCGGCCGGCATGAAGTCTGGCATAGATCGGCCGGCATGAAGTCTGGCATAGATCGGCCGGCATGAAGTCTGGCATAGATCGGCCGGCATGAAGTCTGGCATAGATCGGCCGGCATCAAGTCTGGCATAGATCGGCCGGCATGAAGTCTGGCATAGATCGGCCGGCATCAAGTCTGGCATAGATCGGCCGGCATCAAGTCTGGCATAGATCGGCCGGCATGAAGTCTGGCATAGATCGGCCGGCATGAAGTCTGGCATAGATCGGCCGGCATGAGTCTGGCATAGATCGGCCGGCATGAAGTCTGGCATAGATCGGCCGGCATGAAGTCTGGCATAGATCGGCCGGCATGAAGTCTGGCATAGATCGGCCGGCATGAAGTCTGGCATAGATCGGCCGGCATCAAGTCTGGCATAGATCGGCCGGCATGAAGTCTGGCATAGATCGGCCGGCATCAAGTCTGGCATAGATCGGCCGGCATCAAGTCTGGCATAGATCGGCCGGCATCAAGTCTGGCATAGATCGGCCGGCATCAAGTCTGGCATAGATCGGCCGGCATCAAGTCTGGCATAGATCGGCCGGCATGAAGTCTGGCATAGATCGGCCGGCATGAAGTCTGGCATAGATCGGCCGGCATCAAGTCTGGCATAGATCATAGATATGAAGTCTGGCATAGATCGGCCGGCATGAAGTCTGGCATAGATCGGCCGGCATCAAGTCTGGCATAGATCGGCCGGCATCAAGTCTGGCATAGATCGGCCGGCATCAAGTCTGGCATAGATCGGCCGGCATCAAGTCTGGCATAGATCGGCCGGCATCAAGTCTGGCATAGATCGGCCGGCATGAAGTCTGGCATAGATCGGCCGGCATGTTTTGAGACCATGAAGTCTGGCATAGATCGGCCGGCATGTTTTGAGACCATCAAGTCTGGCATAGATCGGCCGGCATGTTTTGAGACCATGAAGTCTGGCATAGATCGGCCGGCATGTTTTGAGACCATGAAGTCTGGCATAGATCGGCCGGCATGAAGTCTGGCATAGATCGGCCGGCATGTTTTGAGACCATCAAGTCTGGCATAGATCGGCCGGCATGAAGTCTGGCATAGATCGGCCGGCATGTTTTGAGACCATCAAGTCTGGAATAGATCGGCCGGCATGTTTTGAGACCATCAAGTCTGGCATAGATCGGCCGGCATGTTTTGAAACCATCAAGTCTGGCATAGATCGGCCGGCATGTTTTGAGACCATCAAGTCTGGCATAGATCGGCCGGCATGTTTTGAGACCATGAAGTCTGGCATAGATCGGCCGGCATGTTTTGAGACCATGAAGTCTGGCATAGATCGGCCGGCATGAAGTCTGGCATAGATCGGCCGGCATGTTTTGAGACCATCAAGTCTGGCATAGATCGGCCGGCATGTTTTGAGACCATCAAGTCTGGCATAGATCGGCCGGCATGTTTTGAGACCATCAAGTCTGGCATAGATCGGCCGGCATGTTTTGAGACCATCAAGTCTGGCATAGATCGGCCGGCATGTTTTGAGACCATGAAGTCTGGCATAGATCGGCCGGCATGAAGTCTGGCATAGATCGGCCGGCATGTTTTGAGACCATCAAGTCTGGCATAGATCGGCCGGCATGTTTTGAGACCATCAAGTCTGGCATAGATCGGCCGGCATGTTTTGAGACCATCAAGTCTGGCATAGATCGGCCGGCATGTTTTGAGACCATCAAGTCTGGCATAGATCGGCCGGCATGTTTTGAGACCATCAAGTCTGGCATAGATCGGCCGGCATGTTTTGAGACCATCAAGTCTGGCATAGATTGGCCGGCATGTTTTGAGACCATCAAGTCTGGCATAGATCGGCCGGCATGTTTTGAGACCATCAAGTCTGGCATAGATCGGCCGGCATGTTTTGAGACCATCAAGTCTGGCATAGATCGGCCGGCATGTTTTGAGACCATCAAGTCTGGCATAGATCGGCTGGCATGTTTTGAGACCATCAAGTCTGGCATAGATCGGCCGGCATGTTTTGAGACCATCAAGTCTGGCATAGATCGGCCGGCATGTTTTGAGACCATCAAGTCTGGCATGGATCGGCCGGCATGTTTTGAGACCATCAAGTCTGGCATAGATCGGCCGGCATGTTTTGAGACCATCAAGTCTGGCATAGATCGGCCGGCATGTTTTGAGACCATCAAGTCTGGCATAGATCGGCCGGCATGTTTTGAGACCATCAAGTCTGGCATAGATCGGCCGCCATGTTTTGAGACCATCAAGTCTGGCATAGATCGGCCGGCATGTTTTGAGACCATCAAGTCTGGCATAGATCGGCCGGCATGTTTTGAGACCATCAAGTCTGGCATAGATCGGCCGGCATGTTTTGAGACCATCAAGTCTGGCATAGATCGGCCGGCATGTTTTGAGACCATCAAGTCTGGCATAGATCGGCCGGCATGTTTTGAGACTATTAAGTCTGGCATAGATCGGCCGGCATGTTTTTTTTTTCTTTCCAAATTTGACATGCAAACAATTGACATCTTGTTTTTATGTGATTTTGTCTCAATTATCTTCTAAGAAATTTAGGTCAAAGAAAAGGTTTCTCCATACAAAAATATTATCAAAGGCTTAAGCAATTATCTTAATATGCTTAAGCAATTTGATTAAACATGTTATTTTGTGCAACCGAAGGAATCATTGAGATCAAAACCACCTGAAAAACATCCCTAGTTGGAAAAGAGAGTATTTGAATAAATTATTGTTGAGCTGGGACGGTTGCATTTTTATATAAAAAAGTACATTTTAATAACTCAATCCATTTATTAAATTTGATCAACGCAGCTTATATGCTTCGTCAAAACTTATTGGAAAACTGGCATGCCCAGTCAGGGCTAGCCGAGGCTAAGGAATTTTCACTAGGGGGCCAGTTTGAGAAAATGTTGCTAAGGCATATGGTTAAGCGTACTTATACTGATACAATACTTTAAGTGTGATAATGACTAAAACATAAGTGCAAACTAGAAATGAAATAGTATAGAAATAAAATAATGAAGGTGAATACAAATTTGAAATATAAACATGCACATCGACAAAGGTTCACGCTAGCCGTGTCGATTTTTGAAAACGATTAGGGGCCGAACAGGAACGGATCGAAGGGGTCCATCGGCGCCATACTTTACCAAAACGACTGAAGTTTGCCGAAAATTAACACATTTCCTGATTTTATAGGAAGATCTAAGCAGCTTATACACGGGAGAGTTTGTTTTAAAGCAGTCCTTAACCCGCACCCTGCCAGTGCTCGGCGCCACGTTAGTCGTGCCAGGGGAGGCTTCTGAACTAATAATCGTCACGGGCCCACCAACCCCCAGTTCGGCCCGGCCCAAGCCCATAAACACCAAGCCCAGGCCCGGACCAGGCCCAGTCAAATTCATAATATTGAGGCCCAGGCCCGGTCCGGCCCGTTCAGATTAAGCATATAATTATTTTCACAAAATTTGCAATCATTATCCTAGCATCTTTACTTGTATACTATAAATGTGAAACAATGAAACAACTATGCTAACCAAAAAAAAAACACAGCCACAGCAACAGTGTGTTGCTGTGTAAGTGAACTGCTGGTTAAAATATTTTTGAGCTCTGACCTGAGCTTGCGCGACGCGCGATTACTTCAAAATTGTCAGGCCCAGGCCCATCCAGAGCCCAGTGATTTCCTTAAAGTTGAGGCCCGGCCCAGGCCCAGCCCAGGCCCAGCCCAGGCCCAGCCCAGGCCCAGCCCAGGCCCAGCCCAGGCCCAGCCCAGGCCCAGCCCAGGCCCAGCCCAGGCCCAGCCCAGGCCCAGCCCAGGCCCAGGCCCAGCCCAGGCCCAGCCCAGGCCCAGCCCAGGCCCAGCCCAGGCCCAGCCCAGGCCCAGCCCAGGCCCAGCCCAGGCCCAGCCCAGGCCCAGCCCAGGCCCAGCCCAGGCCCAGCCCAGGCCCAGCCCAGGCCCAGCCCAGGCCCAGCCCAGGCCCAGCCCAGGCCCAGCCCAGGCCCAGCCCAGGCCCAGCCCAGGCCCAGCCCAGGCCCAGCCCAGGCCCAGCCCAGGCCCAGCCCAGGCCCAGCCCAGGCCCAGCCCAGGCCCAGCCCAGGCCCAGCCCAGGCCCAGCCCAGGCCCAGCCCAGGCCCAGCCCAGGCCCAGCCCAGGCCCAGCCCAGGCCCAGCCCAGGCCCAGCCCAGGCCCAGCCCAGGCCCAGCCCAGGCCCAGCCCAGGCCCAGCCCAGGCCCAGCCCAGGCCCAGCCCAGGCCCAGCCCAGGCCCAGCCCAGGCCCAGCCCAGGCCCAGCCCAGGCCCAGCCCAGGCCCAGCCCAGGCCCAGCCCAGGCCCAGCCCAGGCCCAGCCCAGGCCCAGCCCAGGCCCAGCCCAGGCCCAGCCCAGGCCCAGCCCAGGCCCAGCCCAGGCCCAGCCCAGGCCCAGCCCAGGCCCAGCCCAGGCCCAGCCCAGGCCCAGCCCAGGCCCAGCCCAGGCCCAGCCCAGGCCCAGCCCAGGCCCAGCCCAGGCCCAGCACAGGCCCAGCACAGGCCCAGCACAGGCCCAGCACAGGCCCAGCACAAGCCCAGCCCAGGCCCAGCCCATGGCCCATAGGGCCAGCCCAGCCCATGGCGAACTCTGTTCTGAACGCCCCCCATGAACTCAGCGGATAAGGCATAATCCAAAAATGCTGTTAGATAGCTCGTATAAATTCACGTCGAAAGTATTTCGATTATGTTTTGTTCAGTTCAATATTGAAATCACCACCAGGCACCATATGTCATCAAATAACTTTTTTTTTGTTATTAATGGATTTGCTCCAGAAACCCCCAAATATGTCAGGTACCTACTGCGATAGCTAGGATGAGGAACAAACTTAAAAAGCAAAGGAAAGGTCTTAAATTTGTAATTGCTTGGGTGTACTCCATTTTAAGATCGGGTCGATAGTACAGGTTTCAGAGGTCACCACAGGTCACACAGTTTTTGTCAAAAAAGTACGTAACTTCTTCTCCCATAAATATATAGGCAAACGATAGAAAGGTATTCTGCCGTTATCCTGTCCTTCTCGTCATGCATTTCGAACCATGTCCATAATGATCGGGTTAGGTCAAATTCAAATTTTGACCTCAGGTCAAGATCATCCCAGGTTATGCGGTAACCCAGGTGTTGTTCATGTTGCACATTTGCGGAAATGTCTCGACGAGATAAATACAGTGGTGACAGTGTCGGTCTCATGTCTCTATCTTTATTTCATTAATAGTTATTGGCAGGAAGTGGTGGTGACCTCAAATGACCCCAGCTGACCAGCTGACCATGTGGAGATCACCGAGTAAAGTTGTGCTTGGGTCATCAAGAATGAGCTAAAATAACATGTTATTGAAACAATTGGTTTGATCTAATGTGTGTTCTTCTGATAGCGGAAGCATTTGTACATTTTCCCGTTAACTTATATTGGGGAAGTCATGAGATCGAACTGACCTAAATTCACCGTTATGAAAAATCGGAGATAGCAGAATTGTGAGTACTTATGGCCTGATTAAATTTTGTGTCACATACATCAGTCAAACACTGGCTGTGGCTCGACCACATCCTTCTTTGGAGGTGGGACCACTTGACGTGACCTGGTGACCTCGCCTGAGATGACCTGAGGTAACAAAAATAAATGTTAAAGGTGCGCAATTCATGCCGAAACAGGTGTGCCAGAAATGGTGGTGTTGCACGCCGCCATTGTGATATTCCCGAGGGGAAAAAATCGGGGCGTCCAAGTTACTCCCCCCCCCCCCCCAACGTCTCACCCCTGGCACGACGCGGGTTAATGCAAACACAAACACGGTCAGACGAGTTTTGAGATAGTCCTTCAAACCGACATTTTTGGACGTTCTAGATGCGCCAGTGGGGCCAAGGGCTTAATTTGAGACATATCCCTTACACCGTAAAAAAAACATTAGTAGTTTATTTTGCGAGGCAGTTCATTTTCAACTCAAAAACTATTTCGTTAGGCGAGGATACAATAGTCGGAGCAGTTGGAAACTCCTCATCAAATTATTATTTTAATCAGTTTTTAATTTATTTAAATTTGTATAAGTTTTTATTTCATTTTAATCCAATCCATGCAATCCAATAATATCGAACCGACGCGACGAGGGGCGGCCGTGTATTGCTCCTGAAGATCTCCAAAGCTACTTTAGGTAGATGCAAACGGTGTTTTACTGGCTTGTAAGTTGAAAGCATGCTTCAGTGACGCGTTTATCTATTTTATAGACCGTACATTTGTATTTTTACCTACGAATTTTGCTCCCACTGCGGGCCCAAAATCTTGTCACTGGAAGGCCAGCCATCGGTCACTGCGGGGGTATTTGGTCCCCCAGTTAACATGTTAGCCGAGGCCCTACATGCCCTTGATTAACCCTCGCCCTACGGGAGCTTTTTTCACCTTCGCCCTACGGGGGGGCTGACAAGCCTTGTTAACTTCCAAACCAAGCAACTTAGAGCAATGCAGTGAGTACTAGCATGTTGCCTGTCATGAGAGGAATCTAACAGTATGCAATGTTAAGGTTTCAGGTCAACGGATGACCTTCCAGGTCAAGTGAATGATCTCGGATTTACCACGTCCAGAACAGCGATTTTGCTCTTCAGAAAACCTCAAAATTATAAATTGATAAATGTAAATAAAAAGGCATGTCCCTAGACCAGTTTTGGCTCAGAGATACAGAAAAGGTAATTATTTGTTCGTATCTTGTCAAAAAAGTCAAAAAAAAGTTATTTTTTAAAAAATGACGTCATCAGTTTCTTACACTTTGGGAGCCATCACTCAGTCAGAAATCAAGATATTGCTTTGAAATTTGGTATGAGTATTGTTAATACTCAGTTCTGTCACATAAATTCCGGTTTTTCTAATATCTTTGAGAGAAAAAAAATATTTTGTGGGGATTTTTAAAAAAAATTGTTTTTACATTTTAGGGGTCAAAAACCCAAAATTTTACAAGTCTAGGATTGCCATTGTAAAGAGAATGCTATTTTGTATCTTTGGTGAACTGCGTTTGCAATTTGCTTTAAAACTCTATTTTCTACGATTTCTCAAATATTTCTAAAATTTTACCAACCTGACGTCATCAAAACGTCATTATTTCCCAAATTTCTCAACCAATTTCAACGAAATTTTTACAGTCTACGTATAATTGCTGTAAACGCAGCTACCGAAAATGTCAGCAAGATGTTCCGCATGTGTAAAAAGTTATTCAAGAAAAAGCTCAGGGGGGCCTGTCAGGCCCACCTCCCTTAGGGCGAGGGTAAACGGTCTGCGTACAAGATCACTAGCTTATATTGGTGATCCTTTTTCAACATAAAACAATTGCAAGCTTTACCAGGTTGTTGTAGAACCTTGGCTCTTTATCATATGTGTTCGGCGGCTATTTTGCGTGACTCTCCCAAAATATGTCCGTGATGATATACTCACATTCAATAAATGTCATTGAATATCACGGACAATGCAATTAATGAAGGACATTCAACAAATTAGTAAAATAAAAATGTTTAAAATGCTCCTTTTAAAGGAAAAAAAAATCACCCCTTTCCACAAAATGGAATTATTACTTGAAATCGATAGACGAGACCAAAATATATTGTAAATTTATCACATTTTGTATATAACAATTCCTACCGAGAGGTATTTAGAATCAAAGTTGATAAGCTATCCACGCTTATAACGACCAGTACTTGCAAGTACTTGGTAACGAATTTCGAATTTCGGGCTTGTCTCGTATTTTTTTGGGACAAAATTGTATGGAAAATATGTCTTGCACTCCGTCTATTGTCATTATGTGCCCTAATATCCTTCAATCAACAAACATTGAATAATAAGGTAACCAAATTAGCAATTAACTTGGGCACGCTACGACGGTCTAGTTAGTGGTTGCGACCCTCAATTTGTGAAAATGGGTTCATTTGTTTTCAACATTAGACGTTTTTGTATAGTTTTGTCTCTGGCTGCATACAACACCGCTTTAGCTTATCATGAAAAAGAATAATTTATACAACAACAACAAAAACTGGCAATGCAATCGGAAGTTCACTTGGGCACGCAACGGCGACCCATTTAGTGTCGGTGATTTGTTTATGGGACCAATCAGAAACGTTATCAAAAGAAAGAAAAGCGCAAATATGTCGTGCTTCCAAATAGTGAAGGGAAAACACCGATCATGAACTCCGAAAGAAGTATATGTACATACTTGTTTGTTAAATTTCGAGAGAAAAAAATCGAAATTTAAAAAGCTGTGATTTCATTTTTAAATTGAGACTCGAGCAATGTGATACCATACACGATGCATAAGATAGTGCAGAGAAGTAGACAAAAGGGTGAATATTTCCCTTTAAGCTCACCATGAGTAGAGGACGCGATCCTGACGTAGCCCACTGTTCCCGTGCCGTTCTGCATAACCAAATGCTGCTCCTGAGAGCCGCCATCTTGGTTAAACAGCTGACAGACGCCATCTTCGAGATAGGCGAACCCTTGGCAGAGTACTGACGTCATCTGGGAACACTTGCCGGCACACAGCAGTCTTGATGCGACCGAGATGTTGAGGCTGACATTCGCAGTATTGCCGCGCGCGTCGCTCTGTTTCTGGTAGTTAATTGTGGTATCAGCCAACACAGAGTGCAGCGCCACGCACAGTAACAAGAGTGGCATTCTTCTCCGTGGCATTTCTTATCTCGGTTATTTCCAGTGTGCCAGCTACGATCCAAGGTTCTCTTCGAGGTCCGCTGTTCCACCGTCTGGTCGGGGTCTCGGCCGCTACCCCGTGTGCCGAGTGATGTTTGATTGTTCACACCAGCCATACATTGCCAAGCGACGTCTCGGAGTCGATAGCACAAGTACCATAAGTACTGTTTTCACCTCCTGGCCATACACGCGATCGCTTGTGTAAATATTCTGTTAATAAGTAGGTTTCGGAAACAAGCGGCAGCTCTAGCGGCAAGCGGCAGCCCTGTGTTCGCGGTGGCGTTCAAGTAAACAAAGCATAAGGCGCCGATAGCCTTTGATCCGTTTGTAACACAGCGACATTTCAAAAACAGCTCGTCCTACTCTGTATACGAGGCAGCACGAAAAGCCTCGTATACAGAGTAGGACGAGCTGTTTTTGAAATGTCGCTGTGTTACAAACAGATGAAAGGCTATCGTCGCATTATGCTTTGTTTACTTGAACGCCACCGCGAACACAAAGCGCAGTAGATAATCACGGATGCCTGAACTATGCCTGAACACCGGTCCAGAAGGCCAGTGCCGGCATGAGCTTGTGTATTTATGCGCCGTCCATAACTTGTGAGTTTTGGAAACAAGCGGCAGATCAAACCCCGTTAGGGCTGCCGCTTGTTTCCGAAACTCACCAAACTCAGGGTTGACAGCCAGATTGTGACACAAGTTGATTCGCATAGTTGTAATTCAGCTAAAACCAGCGTAGTCTGGTACCAGACAAAATCAACAGAAATTAACTTCTCCAAATACTGCTCCAATCATATTTCCTTAATCTTGAATCACATTGCCAACATAAGTAAAGACAGCGACATTTTGATTCAGTATTCTTCAGATAAATTATTGTTTTGAAGAAGTCGCTCTCGCGTCAAACCACCGTTTCCTAAGCTCATACACACTCCGAAAAGGTACCGCGCAAGAGTCGGCTGGAGACGAGAAACAGCCTGTCAGTCGGTGTTCAGACATGGCGGGAGGCGGACGTGTCGGCGGAGCGTGCCGTGGTTCGATTTCGAGTGTGTTCAGCAACAGCCGTCCCTATTCACTGAATAGCCGCTACATCGTAGTAGAGTAGTATTACCGCAAACATTTCCGAGTTATTTCGTGAGGTAAGCAAACATTTCATAACTCAATTTCATTGAGATATTGAGCGTCGGAATCTCTAAGTGAAACAGTAAATCAGATGAGGATGAAATGGTAAAGTTTGAGCGCGCGTGGGTTCAGCGGACAAAGCTGACGTTGACGTATCTACAAACTGGCGTCGTCTTGAGAAAGTTATGCTGACGTTGACGCATCCAAAAACTGGCGTCGTCCTGAGAAAGTTATGCTGACGTTGACGTATCTACAAACTGGCGTCGTCTTGAGAAAGTTATGCTGACGTTGACGCATCAAAAAACTGGCGTCGTCCTGAGAAAGTTATGCTGACGTTGACGTATCTACAAACTGGCGTCGTCTTGAGAAAGTTATGCTGACGTTGACGCATCCAAAAACTGGCGTCGTCCTGAGAAAGTTATGCTGACGTTGACGTATCTACAAACTGGCGTCGTCCTGAGAAAGTTATGCTGACGTTGACGTATCCAAAAACTGGCGTCGTCCTGAGAAAGTTATGCTGACGTTGACGTATCCACAAACTGGCGTCGTCCTGAGAAAGTTATGCTGACGTTGGCGTATCCAAAAACTGGCGTCGTCCTGAGAAAGTTATGCTGACGTTGGCGTATCCAAAAACTGGTGTCGTCCTGAGAAAGTTATGCTGACGTTGACGTATCCACAAACTGGCGTCGTCCTGAGAAACTTATGCTGACGTTGAGGTATCTACAAACTGGCGTCGTCCTGAGAAAGTTATGCTGACGTTGAGGTATCTACAAACTGGCGTCGTCCTGAGAAAGTTATGCTGACGTTGACGTATCCACAAACTGGCGTCGTCCTGAGAAAGTTATGCTGACGTTGAGGTATCTACAAACTGGCGTCGTCCTGAGAAAGTTATGCTGACGTTGACGTATCCACAAACTGGTGTCGTCCTGAGAAAGTTATGCTGACGTTGAGGTAGCTACAAACTGGCGTCGTCCTGAGAAACTTATGCTGACGTTGACGTATCCAAAAACTGGCGTCGTCCTGAGAAAGTTATGCTGACGTTGAGGTATCTACAAACTGGCGTCGTCCTGAGAAAGTTATACTGACGTTGACGTATCCACAAACTGGCGTCGTCCTGAGAAAGTTATGCTGACGTTGACGTATCCAAAAACTGGCGTCGTCCTGAGAAAGTTATGCTGACGTTGACGTATCTACAAACTGGCGTCGTCCTGAGAAAGTTATTTAAAGTATGGCGGCTTGTATGCGGATAATTGACTTTTCATGAACCTAATGCTGATTTCTCTTCTGAGAGCATTTATATCACCTCCGTCCCAATGCAAGTGTGAAAACTCGATTGCTACCAAGGGCGGCGCCACCTTCCGAAAGTTGGGGGGGGGGGGGGGGCGGAGGCACTTTGAAGTCGATTCTTTCCATGCAACGCCCATAGGCGTAATGTTAAATCCGAAAATGTTTGGGGGGACACGCCCCCCCCCCCCCCGCCCCGCCTCCGCCGCCTATGATTGCTACGAATGTTTAGCAGGCTGGGCCGATAACCAAGGTTTAATTTAATTACGAAAAACGATTATCCCACCAATGAGTATATGCACTTGCTTTTTGACATGTTATGGCAGGCTGATGAAGAACACTGAAGTGTTCCAAAGCTACCGTTTAAACAAGGGTTAACTGGTGTGGAAGTCTGTCAATGTGTGGTCAATGGTCAAGGTGTGGAAGTCTGATCTGTCAAGGTATGTTACGCTATGTCAAATACAAATTATCCCATAACATTTATGTGCGCTGCTAATCGGACTGTGATAAATAAATATTCTTCCTTTGTATATGTGAAGTATAGCTCAACAAAGTATAAGCAATTCAAGTGTATAAAATATTTTCTATATTTCAAATATGTATAATGACAATGCTATTTCCATCATCAAAAACAAAATTAACTTATTTTATTCAGTGAGTTGCTTTTACGATCCTATCTCATTCGTTATGAATCACTTACATCAGCAAAGCATGTGAGACTCGAGTACAACACCAACAGGTGTGTGCTTTAAATTGACGCCTTCGTCTACGACTGGATGCAGTCTTTAGCGACCACGCGTGAATAAATATATAAACAAATAACAGGATTGAAATGGCTTAGTTCTCATTTCATCTTGCTTTCCTAGTTCAGAAAGCTCAACTAGTAGCAACTTCCGTCACATACTAATGATGATCAGACGGCAGACATGTGACGGCAGACAGAGACTAATGACGATCAGACGGCAGACACAGACTAATGACGATCAGACGGCAGACACAGACTAATGACGATCAGACGGCAGACACAGACTAATGACGATCAGACGGAAGACATGTGACGGCAGACACAGACTAATGACGATCAGACGGCAGACCTGTGACGGCAGACACAGAATAATGACGATCAGACGGCAGACATGTGACGGCAGACACAGACTAATGACGATCAGACGGCAGACATGTGACGGCAGACACAGACTAATGACGATCAGACGGCAGACACAGACTAATGACGATCAGACGGCAGACATGTGACGGCAGACACAGACTAATGACGATCAGACGGCAGACATGTGACGGCAGACACAGACTAATGACGATCAGACGGCAGACACAGACTAATAACGATCAGACGGCAGACATGTGACGGCAGACACAGACTAATGATGATCAGACGGCAGACACAGACTAATGACGATCAGACGGCAGACATGTGACGGCAGACACAGACTAATGACGATCAGACGGCAGACATGTGACGGCAGACACAGACTAATGACGAGCAGACGGCAGACATGTGACGTCAGACACAGACTAATGACGATCAAACGGCAGACATGTGACGGCAGGCACAGACTAATGACGAGCAGACGGCAGACATGTGACGGCAGACACAGACTAATGACGATCAGACGGCAGACATGTGACGGCAGATACAGACTAATGACGATCAGACGGCAGACATGTGACGGCAGACACAGACTAATAACGAGCAGACGGCAGAAATGTGACGGCAGAAACAGACTAATGACGATCAGACGGCAGACACAGACTAATGACGATCAGGCGGCAGACATGTGACGGCAGACAGAGACTAATGACGATCAGACGGCAGACATGTGACGGCAGACACAGACTAATGACGAGCAGACGGCAGACATGTGACGGCAGACACAGACTAATGACGAGCAGACGGCAGACATGTGGCGGCAGACACAGACTAATGACGATCAGACGGCAGACATATGACGGCAGACACAGACTAATGACGATCAGACGGCAGACACAGACTAATGACGATCAGACGGGAGACATGTGACGGCAGACACAGACTAATGACGATCAGACGGCAGACATGTGACGGCAGACACAGACTAATGACGATCATACGGCAGACATGTGACGGCAGACACAGACTAATGACGATCAGACGGCAGACATATGACGGCAGACACAGACTAATGACGATCATACGGCAGAAACAGACTAATGACGATCAGACGGCAGACACAGACTAATAACGATCAGACGGCAGACACAGACTAATGACGATCAGACGGGAGACATGTGACGGCAGACACAGACTAATGACGATCAGACGGCAGACATGTGACGGCAGACACAGACTAATGACAATCATACGGCAGACACAGACTAATGATGAGCAGACAGCAGACACAGACTAATGACGATCAGACGGCAGACACAGACTAATAACGATCAGACGGCAGACACAGACTAATGACGATCAGACGGCAGACATGTGACGGCAGACATGTGACGGCAGACATGTGACGGCAGACACAGACTAATGACGATCAGACGGCAGACACAGACTAATGACGATCAGACGGCAGACATGTGACGGCAGACAGAGACTAATGACGATCAGACGGCAGACATGTGACGGCAGACACAGAATAATGACGATCAGACGGCAGACACAGACTAATGACGATCAGACGGCAGGCATGTGACGGCAGACACAGACCAATGACGATCAGACGGCAGACACAGACTAATGACGATCAGACGGCAGACACAGACTAATGACGATCAGACGGCAGACATGTGACGGCAGACACAGACTAATGACGATCAGACGGCAGACACAGACTAATGACGATCATACGGCAGACATGTGACGGCAGACACAGACTAATGACGATCAGAGGGCAGACATATGACGGCAGACACAGACTAAAAACGATCAGACGGCAGACACAGACTAATGACGATCAGACGGCAGACATGTGACGACAGACACAGACTAATGACGATCAGACGGCAGACATGTGACGGCAGACACATACTAATGACGATCAGACGGCAGACATGTGACGTCAGACACAGACTAATGACGATCAGACGGCAGACACAGACTAATGACGATCAGACGGCAGACATGTGACGGCAGACACAGACTAATGACGATCAGACGGCAGACACAGACTAATGACGAGCAGACGGCAGACATGTGACGGCAGACACAGACGAATGCTGATCAGACGGCAGACATGTGACGGCAAACACACAGACTAATGATGATCAGACGGCAGACACAGACTAATGACGATCAGACGGCAGACATGTGACGGCAGACACAGACTAATGACGATCAGACGGCAGACATGTGACGGCAGACACAGACTAATGACGATCAGACGGCAGACACAGACTAATGACGATCAGACGGCAGACACAGACTAATGACGATCAGACGGCAGACACAGACTAATGACGATCAGACGGCAGACATGTGACGGCAGACACACAGACTAATGATGATCAGACGGCAGACACAGACTAATGACGATCAGACGGCAGACATAGACTAATGACGATCAGACGGCAGACATGTGACGGCAGACACAGACTAATGATGATCAGACGGCAGATACAGACTAATGACGATCAGACGGCAGACATGTGACGGCAGACACAGACTAATGACGATCAGACGGCAGACACAGACTAATGATGATCAGACGGCAGACATATGACGGCAGACACAGACTAATGACGATCAGACGGCAGACATGTGACGGCAGACACAGACTAATGACGATCAAACGGCAGACATATGACGGCAGACACAGACTAATGACGATCAGACGGCAGACATGTGACGGCAGACACAGACTAATGACTATCAGACGGGAGACATGTGACGGCAGACACAGACTAATGACGATCAGACGGCAGACATGTGACAGCAGACACAGACTAAAGACGATCAGACGGCAGACATGTGACGGCAGACACAGACTAATGACGATCAGACGGCAGACATGTGACAGCAGACACAGACTAATGACGATCATACGGCAGACATGTGACGGCAGACACAGACTAATGACGATCAGACGGCAGACATATGACGGCAGACACAGACTAATGACGATCAGACGGCAGACATGTGACGGCAGACACAGACTAATGACGATCAGACGGCAGACATGTGACAGCAGACACAGACTAATGACGATCATACCAAATTTCAAAGCAATATCTTGATTTCTGACTGAGTGATGGCTCCCAAAGTGTAAGAAACTGATGACGTCATTTAAAAAAAAAAAAAAAAAACTTTTTTTTGACTTTTTTGACAAGATACGAACAAATAATTACCTTTTCTGTATCTCTGAGCCAAAACTGGTCTAGGGACATGCCTTTTTATTTACATTTATCAATTTATAATTTTGAGGTTTTCTGAAGAGCAAAATCGCTGTTCTGGACGTGGTAAATCCGAGATCATTCACTTGACCTGGAAGGTCATCCGTTGACCTGAAACCTTAACATTGCATACTGTTAGAT
The DNA here is from genome assembly GCA_036785665.1 of Chirona hameri. NCBI lineage: Eukaryota > Metazoa > Arthropoda > Thecostraca > Balanomorpha > Balanidae > Chirona > Chirona hameri. The sequence continues at coordinate 36,869 of JAXIVJ010003704.1, read as the reverse complement.
TCCTCTCATGACAGGCAACATGCTAGTACTCACTGCATTGCTCTAAGTTGCTTGGTTTGGAAGTTAACAAGGCTTGTCAGCCCCCCCCCCCCCCCCGTAGGGCGAAGGTGAAAAAAGCTCCCGTAGGGCGAGGGTTAATCAAGGGCATGTAGGGCCTCGGCTAACATGTTAACTGGGGGACCAAATACCCCCGCAGTGACCGATGGCTGGCCTTCCAGTGACAAGATTTTGGGCCCGCAGTGGGAGCAAAATTCGTAGGTAAAAATACAAATGTACGGTCTATAAAATAGATAAACGCGTCACTGAAGCATGCTTTCAACTTACAAGCCAGTAAAACACCGTTTGCATCTACCTAAAGTAGCTTTGGAGATCTTCAGGAGCAATACACGGCCGCCCCTCGTCGCGTCGGTTCGATATTATTGGATTGCATGGATTGGATTAAAATGAAATAAAAACTTATACAAATTTAAATAAATTAAAAACTGATTAAAATAATAATTTGATGAGGAGTTTCCAACTGCTCCGACTATTGTATCCTCGCCTAACGAAATAGTTTTTGAGTTGAAAATGAACTGCCTCGCAAAATAAACTACTAATGTTTTTTTTACGGTGTAAGGGATATGTCTCAAATTAAGCCCTTGGCCCCACTGGCGCATCTAGAACGTCCAAAAATGTCGGTTTGAAGGACTATCTCAAAACTCGTCTGACCGTGTTTGTGTTTGCATTAACCCGCGTCGTGCCAGGGGTGAGACGTTGGGGGGGGGGGGAGTAACTTGGACGCCCCGATTTTTTCTCCTCGGGAATATCACAATGGCGGCGTGCAACACCACCATTTCTGGCACACCTGTTTCGGCATGAAATGCGCACCTTTAACATTTATTTTTGTTACCTCAGGTCATCTCAGGCGAGGTCACCAGGTCACGTCAAGTGGTCCCACCTCCAAAGAAGGATGTGGTCGAGCCACAGCCAGTGTTTGACTGATATATGTGACACAAAATTTAATCAGGCCATAAGTACTCACAATTCTGCTATCTCCGATTTTTCATAACGGTGAATTTAGGTCAGTTCGATCTCATGACTTCCCCAATATAAGTTAACGGGAAAATGTACAAATGCTTCCGCTATCAGAAGAACACACATTAGATCAAACCAATTGTTTCAATAACATGTTATTTTAGCTCATTCTTGATGACCCAAGCACAACTTTACTCGGTGATCTCCACATGGTCAGCTGGTCAGCTGGGGTCATTTGAGGTCACCACCACTTCCTGCCAATAACTATTAATGAAATAAAGATAGAGACATGAGACCGACACTGTCACCACTGCATTTATCTCGTCGAGACATTTCCGCAAATGTGCAACATGAACAACACCTGGGTTACCGCATAACCTGGGATGATCTTGACCTGAGGTCAAAATTTGAATTTGACCTAACCCGATCATTATGGACATGGTTCGAAATGCATGACGAGAAGGACAGGATAACGGCAGAATACCTTTCTATCGTTTGCCTATATATTTATGGGAGAAGAAGTTACGTACTTTTTTGACAAAAACTGTGTGACCTGTGGTGACCTCTGAAACCTGTACTATCGACCCGATCTTAAAATGGAGTACACCCAAGCAATTACAAATTTAAGACCTTTCCTTTGCTTTTTAAGTTTGTTCCTCATCCTAGCTATCGCAGTAGGTACCTGACATATTTGGGGGTTTCTGGAGCAAATCCATTAATAATAAAAAAAAAGTTATTTGATGACATATGGTGCCTGGTGGTGATTTCAATATTGAACTGAACAAAACATAATCGAAATACTTTCGACGTGAATTTATACGAGCTATCTAACAGCATTTTTGGATTATGCCTTATCCGCTGAGTTCATGGGGGGCGTTCAGAACAGAGTTCGCCATGGGCTGGGCTGGCCCTATGGGCCATGGGCTGGGCCTGGGCTGGGCCTGGGCTGGGCCTGGGCTGGGCCTGGGCTGGGCCTGGGATGGGCCTGGGATGGGCCTGGGCTGGGCCTGGGCTGGGCCTGGGCCTGGGCTGGGCCTGGGCTGGGCCTGGGCTGGGCCTGGGCTGGGCCGGGGCTGGGCCTGGGCTGGGCCTGGGCTGGGCCTGGGCTGGGCCTGGACTGGGCCTGGGCTGGGCCTGGGCTGGGCCTGGACTGGGCCTGGGCTGGGTCTGGGCTGGGCCTGGGCTGGGCCTGGGCTGGGCCTGGGCTGGGCCTGGGCTGGGCCTGGGCTGGGCCTGGGCTGGGCCTGGCCTGGGCTGGGCCTGGGCTGGGCCTGGGCTGGGCCTGGGCTGGGCCTGGGCTGGGCCTGGGCTGGGCCTGGGCTGGGCCTGGGCTGGGCCTGGGCTGGGCCTGGGCTGGGCCTGGGCTGGGCCTGGGCTGGGCCTGGGCTGGGCCTGGGCTGGGCCTGGGCTGGGCCTGGGCTGGGCCTGGGCTGGGCCTGGGCTGGGCCTGGGCTGGGCCTGGGCTGGGCCTGGGCTGGGCCTGGGCTGGGCCTGGGCTGGGCCTGGGCTGGGCCTGGGCTGGGCCTGGGCTGGGCCTGGGCTGGGCCTGGGCTGGGCCTGGGCTGGGCCTGGGCTGGGCCTGGGCTGGGCCTGGGCTGGGCCTGGGCTGGGCCTGGGCTGGGCCTGGGCTGGGCCTGGGCCTGGGCTGGGCCTGGGCTGGGCCTGGGCTGGGCTTGGGCTGGGCTGGGGCTGGGCCTGGGCTGGGCCTGGGCTGGGCCTGGGCTGGGCCTGGGCTGGGCCTGGGCTGGGCCTGGGCTGGGCCTGGGCTGGGCCTGGGCTGGTCCTGGGCTGGGCCCAGCCCAGGCCCAGCCCAGGCCCAGCCCAGACCCAGCCCAGGCCCAGCCCAGGCCCAGCCCAGGCCCAGCCCAGGCCCAGCCCAGGCCCAGCCCCAGCCCAGCCCCAGCCCAGGCCCAGCCCAGGCCCAGCCCAGGCCCAGCCCAGGCCCAGCCCAGGCCCAGCCCAGGCCCAGCCCAGGCCCAGCCCAGGCCCAGCCCAGGCCCAGCCCAGGCCCAGCCCAGGCCCAGCCCAGGCCCAGCCCAGGCCCAGCCCAGGCCCAGCCCAGGCCCAGCCCAGGCCCAGCCCAGGCCCAGTCCAGGCCCAGCCCAGGCCCAGCCCAGGCCCAGCCCAGGCCCAGCCCAGGCCCAGCCCAGGCCCAGCCCAGGCCCAGCCCAGGCCCAGCCCAGGCCCAGCCCAGGCCCAGCCCAGGCCCAGCCCAGGCCCAGCCCAGGCCCAGCCCAGGCCCAGCCCAGGCCCAGCCCAGGCCCAGCCCCGGCCCAGCCCAGGCCCAGCCCAGGCCCAGCCCAGGCCCAGCCCAGGCCCAGCCCAGGCCCAGCCCAGGCCCAGCCCAGGCCCAGCCCAGGCCCAGCCCAGGCCCAGCCCAGGCCCAGCCCAGGCCCAGCCCAGGCCCAGCCCAGGCCCAGCCCAGGCCCAGCCCAGGCCCAGCCCAGGCCCAGCCCAGGCCCAGCCCAGGCCCAGCCCAGGCCCAGCCCAGGCCCAGCCCAGGCCCAGCCCAGGCCCAGCCCAGGCCCAGCCCAGGCCCAGGCCCAGCCCAGGCCCAGCCCAGGCCCATCCCAGGCCCAGCCCAGGCCCAGCCCAGGCCCAGCCCAGGCCCAGCCCAGGCCCAGCCCAGGCCCAGCCCATGGCCCATAGGGCCAGCCCAGCCCATGGCGAACTCTGTTCTGAACGCCCCCCATGAACTCAGCGGATAAGGCATAATCCAAAAATGCTGTTAGATAGCTCGTATAAATTCACGTCGAAAGTATTTCGATTATGTTTTGTTCAGTTCAATATTGAAATCACCACCAGGCACCATATGTCATCAAATAACTTTTTTTTTATTATTAATGGATTTGCTCCAGAAACCCCCAAATATGTCAGGTACCTACTGCGATAGCTAGGATGAGGAACAAACTTAAAAAGCAAAGGAAAGGTCTTAAATTTGTAATTGCTTGGGTGTACTCCATTTTAAGATCGGGTCGATAGTACAGGTTTCAGAGGTCACCACAGGTCACACAGTTTTTGTCAAAAAAGTACGTAACTTCTTCTCCCATAAATATATAGGCAAACGATAGAAAGGTATTCTGCCGTTATCCTGTCCTTCTCGTCATGCATTTCGAACCATGTCCATAATGATCGGGTTAGGTCAAATTCAAATTTTGACCTCAGGTCAAGATCATCCCAGGTTATGCGGTAACCCAGGTGTTGTTCATGTTGCACATTTGCGGAAATGTCTCGACGAGATAAATACAGTGGTGACAGTGTCGGTCTCATGTCTCTATCTTTATTTCATTAATAGTTATTGGCAGGAAGTGGTGGTGACCTCAAATGACCCCAGCTGACCAGCTGACCATGTGGAGATCACCGAGTAAAGTTGTGCTTGGGTCATCAAGAATGAGCTAAAATAACATGTTATTGAAACAATTGGTTTGATCTAATGTGTGTTCTTCTGATAGCGGAAGCATTTGTACATTTTCCCGTTAACTTATATTGGGGAAGTCATGAGATCGAACTGACCTAAATTCACCGTTATGAAAAATCGGAGATAGCAGAATTGTGAGTACTTATGGCCTGATTAAATTTTGTGTCACATATATCAGTCAAACACTGGCTGTGGCTCGACCACATCCTTCTTTGGAGGTGGGACCACTTGACGTGACCTGGTGACCTCGCCTGAGATGACCTGAGGTAACAAAAATAAATGTTAAAGGTGCGCAATTCATGCCGAAACAGGTGTGCCAGAAATGGTGGTGTTGCACGCCGCCATTGTGATATTCCCGAGGGGAAAAAATCGGGGCGTCCAAGTTACTCCCCCCCCCCCCCCCCCCAACGTCTCACCCCTGGCACGACGCGGGTTAATGCAAACACAAACACGGTCAGACGAGTTTTGAGATAGTCCTTCAAACCGACATTTTTGGACGTTCTAGATGCGCCAGTGGGGCCAAGGGCTTAATTTGAGACATATCCCTTACACCGTAAAAAAAACATTAGTAGTTTATTTTGCGAGGCAGTTCATTTTCAACTCAAAAACTATTTCGTTAGGCGAGGATACAATAGTCGGAGCAGTTGGAAACTCCTCATCAAATTATTATTTTAATCAGTTTTTAATTTATTTAAATTTGTATAAGTTTTTATTTCATTTTAATCCAATCCATGCAATCCAATAATATCGAACCGACGCGACGAGGGGCGGCCGTGTATTGCTCCTGAAGATCTCCAAAGCTACTTTAGGTAGATGCAAACGGTGTTTTACTGGCTTGTAAGTTGAAAGCATGCTTCAGTGACGCGTTTATCTATTTTATAGACCGTACATTTGTATTTTTACCTACGAATTTTGCTCCCACTGCGGGCCCAAAATCTTGTCACTGGAAGGCCAGCCATCGGTCACTGCGGGGGTATTTGGTCCCCCAGTTAACATGTTAGCCGAGGCCCTACATGCCCTTGATTAACCCTCGCCCTACGGGAGCTTTTTTCACCTTCGCCCTACGGGGGGGGGGGCTGACAAGCCTTGTTAACTTCCAAACCAAGCAACTTAGAGCAATGCAGTGAGTACTAGCATGTTGCCTGTCATGAGAGGAATCTAACAGTATGCAATGTTAAGGTTTCAGGTCAACGGATGACCTTCCAGGTCAAGTGAATGATCTCGGATTTACCACGTCCAGAACAGCGATTTTGCTCTTCAGAAAACCTCAAAATTATAAATTGATAAATGTAAATAAAAAGGCATGTCCCTAGACCAGTTTTGGCTCAGAGATACAGAAAAGGTAATTATTTGTTCGTATCTTGTCAAAAAAGTCAAAAAAAAGTTATTTTTTTAAAAATGACGTCATCAGTTTCTTACACTTTGGGAGCCATCACTCAGTCAGAAATCAAGATATTGCTTTGAAATTTGGTATGAGTATTGTTAATACTCAGTTCTGTCACATAAATTCCGGTTTTTCTAATATCTTTGAGAGAAAAAAAAAATATTTTGTGGGGATTTTTAAAAAAAATTGTTTTTACATTTTAGGGGTCAAAAACCCAAAATTTTACAAGTCTAGGATTGCCATTTTAAAGAGAATGCTATTTTGTATCTTTGGTGAACTGCGTTTGCAATTTGCTTTAAAACTCTATTTTCTACGATTTCTCAAATATTTCTAAAATTTTACCAACCTGACGTCATCAAAACGTCATTATTTCCCAAATTTCTCAACCAATTTCAACGAAATTTTTACAGTCTACGTATAATTGCTGTAAACGCAGCTACCGAAAATGTCAGCAAGATGTTCCGCATGTGTAAAAAGTTATTCAAGAAAAAGCTCAGGGGGGCCTGTCAGGCCCACCTCCCTTAGGGCGAGGGTTAACGGTCTGCGTACAAGATCACTAGCTTATATTGGTGATCCTTTTTCAACATAAAACAATTGCAAGCTTTACCAGGTTGTTGTAGAACCTTGGCTCTTTATCATATGTGTTCGGCGGCTATTTTGCGTGACTCTCCCAAAATATGTCCGTGATGATATACTCACATTCAATAAATGTCATTGAATATCACGGACAATGCAATTAATGAAGGACATTCAACAAATTAGTAAAATAAAAATGTTTAAAATGCTCCTTTTAAAGGAAAAAAATCACCCCTTTCCACAAAATGGAATTATTACTTGAAATCGATAGACGAGACCAAAATATATTGTAAATTTATCACATTTTGTATATAACAATTCCTACCGAGAGGTATTTAGAATCAAAGTTGATAAGCTATCCACGCTTATAACGACCAGTACTTGCAAGTACTTGGTAACGAATTTCGAATTTCGGGCTTGTCTCGTATTTTTTTGGGACAAAATTGTATGGAAAATATGTCTTGCACTCCGTCTATTGTCATTATGTGCCCTAATATCCTTCAATCAACAAACATTGAATAATAAGGTAACCAAATTAGCAATTAACTTGGGCACGCTACGACGGTCTAGTTAGTGGTTGCGACCCTCAATTTGTGAAAATGGGTTCATTTGTTTTCAACATTAGACGTTTTTGTATAGTTTTGTCTCTGGCTGCATACAACACCGCTTTAGCTTATCATGAAAAAGAATAATTTATACAACAACAACAAAAACTGGCAATGCAATCGGAAGTTCACTTGGGCACGCAACGGCGACCCATTTAGTGTCGGTGATTTGTTTATGGGACCAATCAGAAACGTTATCAAAAGAAAGAAAAGCGCAAATATGTCGTGCTTCCAAATAGTGAAGGGAAAACACCGATCATGAACTCCGAAAGAAGTATATGTACATACTTGTTTGTTAAATTTCGAGAGAAAAAAATCGAAATTTAAAAAGCTGTGATTTCATTTTTAAATTGAGACTCGAGCAATGTGATACCATACACGATGCATAAGATAGTGCAGAGAAGTAGACAAAATGGTGAATATTTCCCTTTAAGCTCACCATGAGTAGAGGACGCGATCCTGACGTAGCCCACTGTTCCCGTGCCGTTCTGCATAACCAAATGCCGCTCCTGAGAGCCGCCATCTTGGTTAAACAGCTGACAGACGCCATCTTCGAGATAGGCGAACCCTTGGCAGAGTACTGACGTCATCTGGGAACACTTGCCGGCACACAGCAGTCTTGATGCGACCGAGATGTTGAGGCTGACATTCGCAGTATTGCCGCGCGCGTCGCTCTGTTTCTGGTAGTTAATTGTGGTATCAGCCAACACAGAGTGCAGCGCCACGCACAGTAACAAGAGTGGCATTCTTCTCCGTGGCATTTCTTATCTCGGTTATTTCCAGTGTGCCAGCTACGATCCAAGGTTCTCTTCGAGGTCCGCTGTTCCACCGTCTGGTCGGGGTCTCGGCCGCTACCCCGTGTGCCGAGTGATGTTTGATTGTTCACACCAGCCATACATTGCCAAGCGACGTCTCGGAGTCGATAGCACAAGTACCATAAGTACTGTTTTCACCTCCTGGCCATACACGCGATCGCTTGTGTAAATATTCTGTTAATAAGTAGGTTTCGGAAACAAGCGGCAGCTCTAGCGGCAAGCGGCAGCCCTGTGTTCGCGGTGGCGTTCAAGTAAACAAAGCATAAGGCGCCGATAGCCTTTGATCCGTTTGTAACACAGCGACATTTCAAAAACAGCTCGTCCTACTCTGTATACGAGGCAGCACGAAAAGCCTCGTATACAGAGTAGGACGAGCTGTTTTTGAAATGTCGCTGTGTTACAAACAGATGAAAGGCTATCGTCGCATTATGCTTTGTTTACTTGAACGCCACCGCGAACACAAAGCGCAGTAGATAATCACGGATGCCTGAACTATGCCTGAACACCGGTCCAGAAGGCCAGTGCCGGCATGAGCTTGTGTATTTATGCGCCGTCCATAACTTGTGAGTTTTGGAAACAAGCGGCAGATCAAACCCCGTTAGGGCTGCCGCTTGTTTCCGAAACTCACCAAACTCAGGGTTGACAGCCAGATTGTGACACAAGTTGATTCGCATAGTTGTAATTCAGCTAAAACCAGCGTAGTCTGGTACCAGACAAAATCAACAGAAATTAACTTCTCCAAATACTGCTCCAATCATATTTCCTTAATCTTGAATCACATTGCCAACATAAGTAAAGACAGCGACATTTTGATTCAGTATTCTTCAGATAAATTATTGTTTTGAAGAAGTCGCTCTCGCGTCAAACCACCGTTTCCTAAGCTCATACACACTCCGAAAAGGTACCGCGCAAGAGTCGGCTGGAGACGAGAAACAGCCTGTCAGTCGGTGTTCAGACATGGCGGGAGGCGGACGTGTCGGCGGAGCGTGCCGTGGTTCGATTTCGAGTGTGTTCAGCAACAGCCGTCCCTATTCACTGAATAGCCGCTACATCGTAGTAGAGTAGTATTACCGCAAACATTTCCGAGTTATTTCGTGAGGTAAGCAAACATTTCATAACTCAATTTCATTGAGATATTGAGCGTCGGAATCTCTAAGTGAAACAGTAAATCAGATGAGGATGAAATGGTAAAGTTTGAGCGCGCGTGGGTTCAGCGGACAAAGCTGACGTTGACGTATCTACAAACTGGCGTCGTCTTGAGAAAGTTATGCTGACGTTGACGCATCCAAAAACTGGCGTCGTCCTGAGAAAGTTATGCTGACGTTGACGTATCTACAAACTGGCGTCGTCTTGAGAAAGTTATGCTGACGTTGACGCATCCAAAAACTGGCGTCGTCCTGAGAAAGTTATGCTGACGTTGACGTATCTACAAACTGGCGTCGTCTTGAGAAAGTTATGCTGACGTTGACGCATCCAAAAACTGGCGTCGTCCTGAGAAAGTTATGCTGACGTTGACGTATCTACAAACTGGCGTCGTCCTGAGAAAGTTATGCTGACGTTGACGTATCCACAAACTGGCGTCGTCCTGAGAAAGTTATGCTGACGTTGACGTATCCACAAACTGGCGTCGTCCTGAGAAAGTTATGCTGACGTTGGCGTATCCAAAAACTGGCGTCGTCCTGAGAAAGTTATGCTGACGTTGGCGTATCCAAAAACTGGTGTCGTCCTGAGAAAGTTATGCTGACGTTGACGTATCCACAAACTGGCGTCGTCCTGAGAAACTTATGCTGACGTTGAGGTATCTACAAACTGGCGTCGTCCTGAGAAAGTTATGCTGACGTTGAGGTATCTACAAACTGGCGTCGTCCTGAGAAAGTTATGCTGACGTTGACGTATCCACAAACTGGCGTCGTCCTGAGAAAGTTATGCTGACGTTGAGGTATCTACAAACTGGCGTCGTCCTGAGAAAGTTATGCTGACGTTGACGTATCCACAAACTGGCGTCGTCCTGAGAAAGTTATGCTGACGTTGAGGTAGCTACAAACTGGCGTCGTCCTGAGAAACTTATGCTGACGTTGACGTATCCAAAAACTGGCGTCGTCCTGAGAAAGTTATGCTGACGTTGAGGTATCTACAAACTGGCGTCGTCCTGAGAAAGTTATACTGACGTTGACGTATCCACAAACTGGCGTCGTCCTGAGAAAGTTATGCTGACGTTGACGTATCCAAAAACTGGCGTCGTCCTGAGAAAGTTATGCTGACGTTGACGTATCTACAAACTGGCGTCGTCCTGAGAAAGTTATTTAAAGTATGGCGGCTTGTATGCGGATAATTGACTTTTCATGAACCTAATGCTGATTTCTCTTCTGAGAGCATTTATATCACCTCCGTCCCAATGCAAGTGTGAAAACTCGATTGCTACCAAGGGCGGCGCCACCTTCCGAAAGTTGGGGGGGGGGGGGGGGCGGAGGCACTTTGAAGTCGATTCTTTCCATGCAACGCCCATAGGCGTAATGTTAAATCCGAAAATGTTTGGGGGGACACGCCCCCCCCCCCGCCCCGCCTCCGCCGCCTATGATTGCTACGAATGTTTAGCAGGCTGGGCCGATAACCAAGGTTTAATTTAATTACGAAAAACGATTATCCCACCAATGAGTATATGCACTTGCTTTTTGACATGTTATGGCAGGCTGATGAAGAACACTGAAGTGTTCCAAAGCTACCGTTTAAACAAGGGTTAACTGGTGTGGAAGTCTGTCAATGTGTGGTCAATGGTCAAGGTGTGGAAGTCTGATCTGTCAAGGTATGTTACGCTATGTCAAATACAAATTATCCCATAACATTTATGTGCGCTGCTAATCGGACTGTGATAAATAAATATTCTTCCTTTGTATATGTGAAGTATAGCTCAACAAAGTATAAGCAATTCAAGTGTATAAAATATTTTCTATATTTCAAATATGTATAATGACAATGCTATTTCCATCATCAAAAACAAAATTAACTTATTTTATTCAGTGAGTTGCTTTTACGATCCTATCTCATTCGTTATGAATCACTTACATCAGCAAAGCATGTGAGACTCGAGTACAACACCAACAGGTGTGTGCTTTAAATTGACGCCTTCGTCTACGACTGGATGCAGTCTTTAGCGACCACGCGTGAATAAATATATAAACAAATAACAGGATTGAAATGGCTCAGTTCTCATTTCATCTTGCTTTCCTAGTTCAGAAAGCTCAACTAGTAGCAACTTCCGTCACATACTAATGATGATCAGACGGCAGACATGTGACGGCAGACAGAGACTAATGACGATCAGACGGCAGACACAGACTAATGACGATCAGACGGCAGACACAGACTAATGACGATCAGACGGCAGACACAGACTAATGACGATCAGACGGAAGACATGTGACGGCAGACACAGACTAATGACGATCAGACGGCAGACCTGTGACGGCAGACACAGAATAATGACGATCAGACGGCAGACATGTGACGGCAGACACAGACTAATGACGATCAGACGGCAGACATGTGACGGCAGACACAGACTAATGACGATCAGACGGCAGACACAGACTAATGACGATCAGACGGCAGACATGTGACGGCAGACACAGACTAATGACGATCAGACGGCAGACATGTGACGGCAGACACAGACTAATGACGATCAGACGGCAGACACAGACTAATGACGATCAGACGGCAGACATGTGACGGCAGACACAGACTAATGATGATCAGACGGCAGACACAGACTAATGACGATCAGACGGCAGACATGTGACGGCAGACACAGACTAATGACGATCAGACGGCAGACATGTGACGGCAGACACAGACTAATGACGATCAGACGGCAGACATGTGACGGCAGACACAGACTAATGACGATCAGACGGCAGACATGTGACGGCAGACACAGACTAATAACGAGCAGACGGCAGAAATGTGACGGCAGAAACAGACTAATGACGATCAGACGGCAGACACAGACAAATGACGATCAGGCGGCAGACATGTGACGGCAGACAGAGACTAATGACGATCAGACGGCAGACATGTGACGGCAGACACAGACTAATGACGATCAGACGGCAGACATGTGACGGCAGACACAGACTAATGACGAGCAGACGGCAGACATGTGGCGGCAGACACAGACTAATGACGATCAGACGGCAGACATATGACGGCAGACACAGACTAATGACGATCAGACGGCAGACACAGACTAATGACGATCAGACGGGAGACATGTGACGGCAGACACAGACTAATGACGATCAGACGGCAGACATGTGACGGCAGACACAGACTAATGACGATCATACGGCAGACATGTGACGGCAGACACAGACTAATGACGATCAGACGGCAGACATATGACGGCAGACACAGACTAATGACGATCATACGGCAGACACAGACTAATGACGATCAGACGGCAGACACAGACTAATAACGATCAGACGGCAGACACAGACTAATGACGATCAGACGGGAGACATGTGACGGCAGACACAGACTAATGACGATCAGACGGCAGACATGTGACGGCAGACACAGACTAATGACAATCATACGGCAGACACAGACTAATGATGAGCAGACAGCAGACACAGACTAATGACGATCAGACGGCAGACACAGACTAATAACGATCAGACGGCAGACACAGACTAATGACGATCAGACGGCAGACATGTGACGGCAGACATGTGACGGCAGACACAGACTAATGGCGATCAGACGGCAGACACAGACTAATGACGATCAGACGGCAGACATGTGACGGCAGACAGAGACTAATGACGATCAGACGGCAGACATGTGACGGCAGACACAGAATAATGACGATCAGACGGCAGACACAGACTAATGACGATCAGACGGCAGGCATGTGACGGCAGACACAGACCAATGACGATCAGACGGCAGACACAGACTAATGACGATCAGACGGCAGACACAGACTAATGACGATCAGACGGCAGACATGTGACGGCAGACACAGACTAATGACGATCAGACGGCAGACACAGACTAATGACGATCATACGGCAGACATGTGACGGCAGACACAGACTAATGACGATCAGACGGCAGACATATGACGGCAGACACAGACTAAAAACGATCAGACGGCAGACACAGACTAATGACGATCAGACGGCAGACATGTGACGACAGACACAGACTAATGACGATCAGACGGCAGACATGTGACGGCAGACACAGACTAATGACGATCAGACGGCAGACATGTGACGGCAGACACAGACTAATGACGATCAGACGGCAGACACAGACTAATGACGATCAGACGGCAGACATGTGACGGCAGACACAGACTAATGACGATCAGACGGCAGACACAGACTAATGACGAGCAGACGGCAGACATGTGACGGCAGACACAGACGAATGCTGATCAGACGGCAGACATGTGACGGCAAACACACAGACTAATGATGATCAGACGGCAGACACAGACTAATGACGATCAGACGGCAGACATGTGACGGCAGACACAGACTAATGAATGACGATCAGACGGCAGACACAGACTAATGACGATCAGACGGCAGACACAGACTAATGACGATCAGACGGCAGACACAGACTAATGACGATCAGACGGCAGACATGTGACGGCAGAAACACAGCCTAATGATGATCAGACGGCAGACACAGACTAATGACGATCAGACGGCAGACATAGACTAATGACGATCAGACGGCAGACATGTGACGGCAGACACAGACTAATGATGATCAGACGGCAGATACAGACTAATGACGATCAGACGGCAGACATGTGACGGCAGACACAGACTAATGACGATCAGACGGCAGACACAGACTAATGATGATCAGACGGCAGACATATGACGGCAGACACAGACTAATGACGATCAGACGGCAGACATGTGACGGCAGACACAGACTAATGACGATCAAACGGCAGACATATGACGGCAGACACAGACTAATGACGATCAGACGGCAGACATGTGACGGCAGACACAGACTAATGACTATCAGACGGGAGACATGTGACGGCAGACACAGACTAATGACGATCAGACGGCAGACATGTGACAGCAGACACAGACTAATGACGATCATACGGCAGACATGTGACGGCAGACACAGACTAATGACGATCAGACGGCAGACATATGACGGCAGACACAGACTAATGACGATCAGACGGCAGACATGTGACGGCAGACACATACTAATGACGATCAGACGGCAGACATGTGACAGCAGACACAGACTAATGACGATCAGACGGCAGACATATGACGGCAGACACAGACTAATGACGATCATGCGGCAGACAGAGTGTGTGTGTGTGTGTGTGTGTGTGTGTGTGTGTGTGTGTGTGTGTGTGTGTGTGTGTGTGTGTGTGTGTGTGTGTGTGTGTGTGTGTGTGTGTGTGTGTGTGTGTGTGTGTGTGTGTGTGTGTGTGTGTGTGTGTGTGTGTGTGTGTGTGTGTGTGTGTGTGTGTGTGTGTGTGTGTGTGTGTGTGTGTGTGTGTGTGTGTGTGTGTGTGTGTGTGTGTGTGTGTGTGTGTGTGTGTGTGTGTGTGTGTGTGTGTGTGTGTGTGTGTGTGTGTGTGTGTGTGTGTGTGTGTGTGTGTGTGTGTGTGTGTGTGTGTGTGTGTGTGTGTGTGTGTGTGTGTGTGTGTGTGTGTGTGTGTGTGTGTGTGTGTGTGTGTGTGTGTGTGTGTGTGTGTGTGTGTGTGTGTGTGTGTGTGTGTGTGTGTGTGTGTGTGTGTGTGTGTGTGTGTGTGTGTGTGTGTGTGTGTGTGTGTGTGTGTGTGTGTGTGTGTGTGTGTGTGTGTGTGTGTGTGTGTGTGTGTGTGTGTGTGTGTGTGTGTGTGTGTGTGTGTGTGTGTGTGTGTGTGTGTGTGTGTGTGTGTGTGTGTGTGTGTGTGTGTGTGTGTGTGTGTGTGTGTGTGTGTGTGTGTGTGTGTGTGTGTGTGTGTGTGTGTGTGTGTGTGTGTGTGTGTGTGTGTGTGTGTGTGTGTGTGTGTGTGTGTGTGTGTGTGTGTGTGTGTGTGTGTGTGTGTGTGTGTGTGTGTGTGTGTGTGTGTGTGTGTGTGTGTGTGTGTGTGTGTGTGTGTGTGTGTGTGTGTGTGTGTGTGTGTGTGTGTGTGTGTGTGTGTGTGTGTGTGTGTGTGTGTGTGTGTGTGTGTGTGTGTGTGTGTGTGTGTGTGTGTGTGTGTGTGTGTGTGTGTGTGTGTGTGTGTGTGTGTGTGTGTGTGTGTGTGTGTGTGTGTGTGTGTGTGTGTGTGTGTGTGTGTGTGTGTGTGTGTGTGTGTGTGTGTGTGTGTGTGTGTGTGTGTGTGTGTGTGTGTGTGTGTGTGTGTGTGTGTGTGTGTGTGTGTGTGTGTGTGTGTGTGTGTGTGTGTGTGTGTGTGTGTGTGTGTGTGTGTGTGTGTGTGTGTGTGTGTGTGTGTGTGTGTGTGTGTGTGTGTGTGTGTGTGTGTGTGTGTGTGTGTGTGTGTGTGTGTGTGTGTGTGTGTGTGTGTGTGTGTGTGTGTGTGTGTGTGTGTGTGTGTGTGTGTGTGTGTGTGTGTGTGTGTGTGTGTGTGTGTGTGTGTGTGTGTGTGTGTGTGTGTGTGTGTGTGTGTGTGTGTGTGTGTGTGTGTGTGTGTGTGTGTGTGTGTGTGTGTGTGTGTGTGTGTGTGTGTGTGTGTGTGTGTGTGTGTGTGTGTGTGTGTGTGTGTGTGTGTGTGTGTGTGTGTGTGTGTGTGTGTGTGTGTGTGTGTGTGTGTGTGTGTGTGTGTGTGTGTGTGTGTGTGTGTGTGTGTGTGTGTGTGTGTGTGTGTGTGTGTGTGTGTGTGTGTGTGTGTGTGTGTGTGTGTGTGTGTGTGTGTGTGTGTGTGTGTGTGTGTGTGTGTGTGTGTGTGTGTGTGTGTGTGTGTGTGTGTGTGTGTGTGTGTGTGTGTGTGTGTGTGTGTGTGTGTGTGTGTGTGTGTGTGTGTGTGTGTGTGTGTGTGTGTGTGTGTGTGTGTGTGTGTGTGTGTGTGTGTGTGTGTGTGTGTGTGTGTGTGTGTGTGTGTGTGTGTGTGTGTGTGTGTGTGTGTGTGTGTGTGTGTGTGTGTGTGTGTGTGTGTGTGTGTGTGTGTGTGTGTGTGTGTGTGTGTGTGTGTGTGTGTGTGTGTGTGTGTGTGTGTGTGTGTGTGTGTGTGTGTGTGTGTGTGTGTGTGTGTGTGTGTGTGTGTGTGTGTGTGTGTGTGTGTGTGTGTGTGTGTGTGTGTGTGTGTGTGTGTGTGTGTGTGTGTGTGTGTGTGTGTGTGTGTGTGTGTGTGTGTGTGTGTGTGTGTGTGTGTGTGTGTGTGTGTGTGTGTGTGTGTGTGTGTGTGTGTGTGTGTGTGTGTGTGTGTGTGTGTGTGTGTGTGTGTGTGTGTGTGTGTGTGTGTGTGTGTGTGTGTGTGTGTGTGTGTGTGTGTGTGTGTGTGTGTGTGTGTGTGTGTGTGTGTGTGTGTGTGTGTGTGTGTGTGTGTGTGTGTGTGTGTGTGTGTGTGTGTGTGTGTGTGTGTGTGTGTGTGTGTGTGTGTGTGTGTGTGTGTGTGTGTGTGTGTGTGTGTGTGTGTGTGTGTGTGTGTGTGTGTGTGTGTGTGTGTGTGTGTGTGTGTGTGTGTGTGTGTGTGTGTGTGTGTGTGTGTGTGTGTGTGTGTGTGTGTGTGTGTGTGTGTGTGTGTGTGTGTGTGTGTGTGTGTGTGTGTGTGTGTGTGTGTGTCCGGTGCGTCCGCGGTCCCGGTGCGTCCGCGGCCCAGCGGGCGATTCCAGCCGGCGACCCTGGAAACCCCACCTGGCCTCGCCCCTGCCGTTGCTGCTGACGTCACCGTGATCTCCCCTCCGAGCCTCCGTGACAGGTCACCTGATGCGCCGCCCGCCCTCACCGCTCGCCCGAGGCACAAGCGCGCTCACCGCGGCCGGCGCTCTCAGCACCGGCAGCGGGGCTCGCGCGGTGGGAAACTGTGGTGCACCCGTGGTGACTCGGGTAACATCAAAATATGCACGGTTACGGAACGATCGTTTTCGGTACTGGGTCCTTGACTTCTACCTCTGTCCTAAATAATCTGAGCTCTATGGCGGGAAAATGCTTTCTGTGTGCTCTAAAAATGATTCTTCATTCGTTTCCAACCATTTCCGTCGTTGTCCGTTCGATATTATCCACGTGAAACGAGAATTACTGCCCGGCTTCCGTTATTTCTGCGTGAGCATTAGTGGAATAAATTAACTTTGTCGTAATCATTTTCGTCTGACAAACCTCAGACAAACTTTCGTCTGTTGTTTAGTCTTTTACCAAAGCGACGCTATTGATACGTGCGGTGGCGCTTTGTATCTCTACGCAAACTTAGCGTCTGGGGACGCTTGAGCCTCGCAGCTACGCGCCCTAACCCATCAAGAACAAGAAGACGCTTGAGCATTGCAGCTACGCGCCCTAATCCACCAACAACAGCGTCTGGGGAGACGAAAATGGATATTTAGGATGAATTCGGTAAGTGTTTTGTCTTTTAGAATGTTTGCAAATCAAAGATGACATTTGTTTCATGTCTTATCACGTTGTAGAGTGGTCCTTTGTGTTTTGATAACCTCAGATTCTAACTTGTAAATTTTATAACTAAAAAATAAATTTTAAATTGTCTAATGTTTTTCTTGCCGATAGATTCATGCCTTGTCCTTGCGGTTTTATCACTGAAGTGTCAGACCTTTGTGTGTCTTGTTCCTTCAAAATAACAGGCATTTATGTAATGCTGGCCTCCATTGTTCATTGATGTGTATGAAAGCAAAAAAAATACAAATTTGATGATAAAGTTCAAGACACTGACTGTGCCTGTCCCCGGGTATGGTGTGTGCTGTATAGACTGTGTACTAACTGTACCTGTCCCCGGGTATAGTGTGATGTACCGACTGTGTACTGACTGTACCTGGCCCCGGGTATGGTGCGCTGTACCGACTGTGTACTGACTGTACCTGTCCCCGGGTATGGTGTGCTGTACTGACTGTGTACTGACTGTACCTGTCCCATCCCTGGGTATGGTGCATGCTGTACCAACTGCATACTGACTGTACCTGTCCCCGGGTATGGTGTGCTGTACCGACTGTACTGACTGTACCTGTCCCCGGGTATGGTGCGCTGTACTGACTGTACTGACTGTACCTGTCCCCGGGTATGGTGCGCTGTACAGACTGGGTACCGACTGTACCTGTCCCCGGGTATGGTGTGCTGTACCGACTGTGTACTGACTGTACCTGTCCCCGGGTATGGTGCGCTGTACAGACTGGGTACCGACTGTACCTGTCCCCGGGTATGGTGCACTGTACCGACTGTACTGACTGTACCTGTCCCCAGGTATGGTGTGCTGTACCGACTGTACTGACTGTACCTGTCCCCGGGTATGGTGCGCTGTACCGACTGTGTACTGACTACTGACTGTACCTGTCCCCGGGTATGGTGTGCTGTACCGACTGTACTGACTGTACCTGTCCCCGGGTATGGTGCGCTGTACCGACTGTGTACTGACTGTACCTGTCCCCGAGTATGGTGCGCTGTACTGACTGTGTACTGACTGTACCTGTCCCGTCCCCGGGTATGGTGCATGCTGTACCAACTGCATACTGACTGTACCTGTCCCCAGGTATGGTGTGCTGTACCGACTGTGCTGACTGTACCTGTCCCCGGGTATGGTGCGCTGTACCGACTGTGTACTGACTACTGACTGTACCTGTCCCCGGGTATGGTGCGCTGTACTGACTGTACTGACTGTACCTGTCCCGTCCCCGGGTATGGTGCATGCTGTACCAACTACATACTGACTGTACCTGGCCCCGGGTATGGTGCGCTGTACCGACTGTGTACTGACTGTACCTGTCCCGTCCCCGGGTATGGTGCATGCTGTACCAACTACATACTGACTGTACCTGGCCCCGGGTATGGTGCGCTGTACCGACTGTGTACTGACTGTACCTGTCCCCGGGTATGGTGTGCTGTACCGACTGTGTACTGACTGTACCTGTCCCCGGGTATGGTGCGCTGTATGGACTGTGTACTGACTGTACCTGTCTTCGGGTATGGTGCGCTGTACCGACTGTGTACTGACTGTACCTGTCCCATCCCGGGTATGGTGCATGCTGTACTGACTGCATACTGACTGTACCTGTCCCCGGGTATGGTGCGCTGTACCGACTGTGTACTGACTACCTGTCCCCGGGTATGGTGTGCTGTACCAACTGTGTACTGACTACCTGTCTTCGGGTATGGTGCACTGTACCGACTGTGTACTGACTGTACCTGTCTTTAGGTATGGTGTGCTGTACCGACTGTGTACTGACTGTACCTTGCCCTGGGTATGGTGCGCTGTACCGACTGTGTACTGACTGTACCTGTCCCCGGGTATGGTGCGCTGTACCGACTGTACTGACTGTACTGACTGTACCTGTCCCCGGGTATGGTGCGCTGTACTGACTGTACTGACTGTACCTGGCCCCGGGTATGGTGTGCTGTACCGACTGTGTACTGACTGTACCTGTCTTTAGGTATGGTGTGCTGTACCGACTGTGTACTGACTGTACCTTGCCCTGGGTATGGTGCGCTGTACCGACTGTGTACTGACTGTACCTGTCCCCGGGTATGGTGCGCTGTACCGACTGTACTGACTGTACTGACTGTACCTGTCCCCGGGTATGGTGCGCTGTACTGACTGTACTGACTGTACCTGGCCCCGGGTATGGTGCGATGTACCGACTGTGTACTGACTGTACCTGTCCCCGGGTATGATGCGCTGTACCGACTGTGTACTGACTGTACCTGGCCCCGGGTATGGTGTGCTGTACCGACTGTGTACTGACTGTACCTGGCCCCGGGTATGGTGCGCTGTACCGACTGTGTACTGACTGTACCTGGCCCCGGGTATGGTGCGCTGTATGGACCGTACACTGTACAAACTGTACTGACTGTACCTGTCCCCGGGTAGGTGCGCTGTATGGACTGTACGCTGTACAAACTGTGTACTGACTGTACCTGTCCCCGGGTATGGTGGGCGCTGTACCAACTGTTCATTATTTTCAATTGGAAATCCAATGGAAATTTTGAAAGTAATGGCCAATAATATTTCTAACTCAGTGTCAGCTAAGCGAAAGTCAACGCTAACAAAAAACTAACATTGTCAAAATTTAATTGATATATTGCATGAACACCGACCAGCCACCCATCAAAAATGTGTCTTTTCACGATGCATCTATTGGTAATTTTAAATTGCAAATCGGTTCACAATTGACAAAGGTAATTACTTAAAACTGTAGCCACTTGCAGAATAACACGTGCCTAATGTTGCTAACCAGGTTGCTGCTAACCAATCCCTGTCTTTGCTGCTAACCAGGTTGGCACTTGTAACAACAGAATAATCGTGATATCGATGGCAAACTGCCCATTTCTCCTGGGAATTATTGGTACGTCGTTTCGGTGTTCCGCTTAGAACAGTACCCTGGAACTGATATCTTCCATTTTGGTCTTGGGGTCTGGATTTTTTTTTAAAAATTGTTACCATTCTTTCTTTCAGATCGATGTGCGCCGTTTTTATGGTCCTCCGCGATCGACATCTGTACCAGCCAACGTTGCCCTGTCAGCTGATACTCTGTTGATTCAGGTTCGCAAATCTCTTGGTTTCCCTGTCCGGTCCGGACCAAAAGCCATCATCCGCACTATCGTGAACAGAAACTTTCTTCCATTCTTCCGAAACCGGTCTGCCGACTCTATCTTGCGCTACAGCCAGCACTACACCGCCAGCTGGAACGTTAGAATTTTGAACGAGGCAGAGGACTTCAACTATGTGAAAAAGTCCGAGGTCCAAGTGACTGTGAGAAAAATGAGAAGGTGGACAGAGTACGAGCGCAGTGGTGCTTCTGTGAAGCCTGTCATGTCCCCCGAGCATTGGGAAGTGGTGCTCACGGTACAGAGGAAGAGAAGAGTACAGAGAGAGCTACCACTTCAAGTGGTGGTTGACTAGACCAGAAACATACGGCCATTACCTGATGTGTATGTAATCAAGAATAACGTTTTTCATGTAAATAAGTTTTGGTTGTATAATACCTATGCGGATGTATATTGCATAGACCGTGTGCTGGACAGACTTTTGTCAGAACTTTGCAAGTGTGGAGTGGAAGTTGTCTATGACAACGAGCTTAAAACACAATTTGCCTCCATTGTATATAATATCAAACGTGGATACACGTCCAAAGCAGGTGGCCGGGCAAGGGACAGACTAAAAGCTCTTTGGAAAAAGAGTTATGCTTCATGGCCTGTGGAGGTGAAACATGACCTGAGCGCAGACAATGCGGCGCTTCGCGCAGAACTGTCACGGCAGGAGGCGGAGCGAGCCGGAGAAGAAGCTTCACTCCGTGCCAGCATCCAGAGCCTGGAAAGGGAGAGACGCGAACTTGACGAACAACTCTCAACGCTGGCCAACTCGAAGCACTCACTTCAGAAGCGGCTGGAGGCGGCATCGAGGCGAAAGCGCCAGCACGAAGGAGAGTATAGCGGTGCGCACCTTCGCCGCGTCAGACGGAAGCTAACGTCCACGGCATCTAACTACGGCCTCAATGTGGCCGTGACCTCGGCCCCAGAGGCCGCCAGCATGTCGCCCCTGGCGGCGAACCGTATAATGGACGAGTGCGACGTGTCATTGCGTACCATGCGCAAGATATGCAATGTCTCGCCGAATGCGCCATCCAGCTACGCAATCAGCAAACTGCGCAAAGAGTGAGTGTTTGTTAGGCAGTAGAATAGTAGGAGAGTTATATCAAAGCAAGAAGAAAACGTGATCCAAAATCTCTGGATAATTAGTGTGGAAAGGTGTGGTGACTCATTGTGTGTGTGTGTAAATGATGGATACCGCCGCTTTGAAAATATTGTTTTGTTGTTGATATTGATATATGTAATATTTTATTAGATAATTAGTGCAGTTGCAATGCATTTTTTTAAAGCTCTAAACACTGCTTGCTTTTTGTCTGGGAGTTATCAATTTTATTCAAGATCCTTTGACCATTACCATGGATTTATAAGCGTGTGCAAACTAGAATACAAACTTCGTTACCGCCATTGGCTTATTCTTTAGTTCTACACTGCATAGCCGATGATACGTTTGATTTTTCCGCCGCCAGGATGAATACGAGATTTCCAGTGGAGGCATCAAAAGACGGCGCATGGCTGGACCTGGTATCAGCTTTGAAGGCGCTTCGTCCATCTCCATCCAACGACCGGATTCGCGTAAAAATATCAGGTAAGCTGCCGATCATTTGTAATGTTCTCTTGCATATGTTTTCTTTACAGCACTGATCAGCACGTGAATGTGGTGAATGGGTATCTGTTTAGCGCTTTTGTGGCTCCTTTTGTTTTACTTAGCGTTTTATGATTTATGTTGTATGTATATCAGAACAAATTAGCATAGTACAATGGCGTGTTGGTCTACTTGGGGTGTTTTTATCCGTGGTGTAACCAACGATGAATGACTCGATATCTCATCATCTACAAACCACTGCTTTGACGTAATGTATTTCCAAGCGATGAATCCAACAACCAACGTACATTGACATTAACGTTTGGAATGATTTTGACCATCAGGTGATGGAGCACTCGCTGGCAAATACAAGTCGTTCACCAATTTTGGCGTCACTCTCATCGACGAAGATGATCCCAAAAAGAAGAAGCCACTCGTGTTCGGCATCGGCGAGATGAAAGAGAACTATGAGAATATTAGCTCACGTGTGCAAGATATCAACAGACAAATAGCGGACATCGAGCGTGACGGTGTGTTGATCGATGGTCGGGTTCAATTTTTCGAATTTTACCTTGGTGGTGATTATAAATTTATATTGACTGTTCTTGGTTTCAACGCCGCCAATTCTAACTTCGCTTGTGTATTTTGTCTCGCGCCTAAAACAGGTCGACATCTCGCTAACCACAAGCGTCGACAGGGTATCAACATGCGAGACCCAGGTGTTGTGCGTCCCAGTCTCCTTCCAGCCGTCCCGCTGGACCATGTGGCAATTGATACCTTGCACATGCATCTTCGTGTCACTGATAAGCTATTTTCATGCGTTTTTGAGAAAATTAGCTCTGATAAGCGGGAACGTTTCGTGTCGGTCGTGTATGACAATGTCAGAACCCGAGGTAAATTTAGAATCGAGAAAGACAAACTAGAAACTTCAAACCTGTCAGCCGTGGACAGGGACAAAATAATTCGGGTTCTCACTTCAACTGATGTGCTGACGGAATGTGTTGAGTCACCAGAGCTTGGCCTCCAGCTAAAAGAACTTTTGACCCAGTACGTGGTTCTGCGCGAGCTGTGGAGAACCACAGCTGAGAAGACGATCGTTGATGAGGCTGGCCAAGATTTCTTGCGAAAGTTCTTGGCCGTTTTTCAGGCCAAAATGGTGACCCCCTATATACATATCATGTGCGTCCATGTGCCAGAACTCATTCAGCGGATGGGGACATTGGCAGCTTTTTCGCAGCAGGCTGACGAAAAGCTAAACCACGAGGTTGCTGCAGGATTTTTGCGGTGCTCAAACTTCTCAGATGGTGCGCGTCAGGTTCTGCAGCGGCAGTGGCGCAAAACCCAATACCATGGTAGAGAAGCACCGTAAAAACCTGCAGCAACTCGTGGCTTGGCTCCGAAGGAGTGTCATCTGTACATTGTTTAGTCTTCGCCAATTGTTTGCCCGACATTGTTCAATGGTCATATATGAGTGCTCTCTGGAGCGCATTGTACCGTTGCCAGATGATTATGTGCGCACAGAAACGCTACTTGTAATACATGCCACTTGCAAACTTGCTCTTTTGCAGATATGTGATTCATACGGTGCACAGGCAGATATCAATTAATCATGCAATTTATAGCTTGCAATTTCTGAGAATCAATTTGTGAATATGACGATCACGTATGTTATATTTGTGAATAGCTGTTGTTCTTTAAAGGGAACCGATTCAAATTACCTGATGTGGAATCAATCATCTAATTCAATATTTCGTAACTCTAAATTTGCTTAATCCTATTCCCTGCGGAGGGGAGGGCAGATTCTGCCCCCGGGTGGTTTTTTGCCCCAGACGCCGTTTTGAGTGCGCCATTGCTTGAACAGTGCATTCATCCTATCTAAAATGAACATAAGTGTGTGAAAAGATTATGCGGCGTAGAGAAGAACCTTCAAAACATGCGTTTGCTCCACCCTCAAATTAGCAAGTTGCTAAAAAAACGTGACGTGGATGGTGCTCCCCCCCCCCCCCCCCGTTCCTTACCTGGATCCGCTTATGCGCAATATATTACATATAACAAATTACAGCAAAAAATGTCCACTATATGACGTTCATATCGTCCCAAATAAGCACGAACAGCACATATTTGTTATCCGAAAATCCCCCTAATTTACATCTGCTGAATACGCCTATGATTTTACATTTTTGTATGTCTTTTGATATATTGAAGACCTGTACATTTCAAGCTCAAAAATGTTTGTTGCATGACAATATGTGATACCACATGACCGCAATGACCTTTCAAAAAACACCCAAAATTTTCGTATTTTTGCCCCCTGGCCCCCCATTTGCGAGCAAATGAAAAATTAGAGGTCCAAAAAGCGGCATCTTTTCATGACAAATCGAATGGTGTTTGTCCCATCAAAATCGACTTAGCGGTTCTCGAGATCTCTGGCTGCCCCCCCGCCCCCGCAGGTTAACGTAATTCTGGCCGCCCGCAGGGAATAGGGTTGAATGAGTTGCAATTGGGCACGTTAAGTTGCAGCACCACGCAAAAACAAGTGCCACCATCTGATTCCACATGTATTTTTACATAGGGATCTGCGTGAAGATCAAGAAAACTCCTGCCCAATATCCCGATGAAATCAATTAGGTTTGAAAACTGCTCGAATTCGGGAGAAACACAATGCTAAAACTACCGTGCATCTGCATCTTTACTGCAATTGGGCACGTTAAGTACAACTGACAGAACGATATGCTATAGCTCATCTTGTAGCCAATGCTTCAATGTATCCGAATGTGCGTGAAGATCAACTATGATATGTTTTATGTCACTGTCAGAAGCAATTTAGTGATATTTTCAGCCAAATTCCCAATGGGCCGCGGAACGCCCGGGCCGGCCCGGCGGCCGCCCGGCCGGGGCAATGAGCGCTTCGTTCCGTAACAGTGTGCGGCGGCGCTGAACATCCAATCCGTGCGTCCAAAGCTACTGGAACTGAACCTGGAACTCGACCGGTTCAAGTATGACATTGTGGTGCTATGTGAGACATGGCTCCGCGCGAACACCCCGAACCGCTTACTCGTCTTTCCCGGCTACGACATATCGCGTGCGACCGGAAGTTCGCGCCGAAGGGTCATGGCGGCGTTGCAATCTTGTGCCGTTCCGGTATCACGACTAAGAAGATTAGCGTGCCAGTATCGACCAACGCGACGTGCAAGCTTGAATCTCTCTGGAACGTGTTTAAGTGGGGGCGCCATACCGTTGTTGTGGGGGCCGTGTACCGCATACCTCGCCATACGACGGCTGCTCTGGATGCCGATTTCGACTGCCTGGACATGCAGTATCAACATATTCTAGTCAATCATCCCGGCTGTGCTGTCATCATCACCGGTGATCTTAACTGTAATCTACTTGCTGACTCATCTCATCTGCCTTTTAGGAAACTCGCCGATTTTATGTCATCGTACTCCCTGACACAAGTCATCTCCGAGCCTACTTACACGTCCGGTAGCCTTTTAGATGTGTTTATCGTCAATCGAGGCATTCTTAAGTGTGTCGGTACCCGTTTCTGTCATTTTAGCCCACATAGGTTCATTAGGATGGTTTGTGACGTGCCCCGCCCGCGCTCGACCCCGATGATCGTCCGAGCTAGGATTTTACGCAATGTCAACCTGAATGTTTTCCATCATGACCTGCAGTCGTGCGATTGGAGTGGCGTGTTTACAGCCGACAGCGTCACCGACATGTGGAACGTATTCTCCGCAAACCTAGGTGCTGTCCTCGACCGCCACGCCCCCTACAAGGACGTCAAAATACGGAACCCCGCTGCGCCACCTGTAACTGATAGGACCCGTATCCTGATGGCTAAGAGAGCACAGATTCTGCGAACTGACGGACACGGATCCGATACTTACAGAGAGGCCTACAGGGCAGTCAAGTCCGCCATCCGGGCGGATAGGATAGCAGACACTAACGCTCGGATTCAGTCTGACGGGCCCGGCTCGGTGTGGCGTAACATTCGCCACACGGTCAGCGGGAAGAGGGCCGGCCCGAGCGTGTCCCCTGCTGTCAGCGCCGAGACGCTGAACGAGTTTTTTGTTAACGTAGGCCCGAGAGTGGCTGCCGAGGTGGCTAGCCGGGGTGACGCACCGGATGTCCCAGTCCGTCTGCCCAGAGTTGGGGCTTGCGCCTTCAGCCTACAGCCTATTACACTCATGCAGCTCCACCACACTGTGTTTACTATGCGCAGCACATCGGCGAGTGGGCCTGATGGTTTCTGCATTCGTATTTTCAAACTGGCTTTTAACGTCATCGGCTCCATCCTTTTGCATATCATCAACGCAAGTATCACTCGAAAAGAAATCCCACTTGTCTGGAAACATGCCCTCGTCCATCCAGTTTTCAAGTCTCAGAGAACCCGTCCAACTACCGACCCATTTCATTAGTTCCGGTCATCTCCAAAATCGTGGAAAAGTTCGTCCAGACCCAACTGCACAGTTTCCTCTCTACTAATCACCTTCTGACTCCAACCCAGCACGGATTCAGACCGCGCCACTCCACGGAAACCGCCCTTCTCAGCATCTCGGACCGTGCGCTCTCGGCCATGGATCAGAGCCAAATTTCGATTCTTTGCCTGATTGATCTGAGTAAGGGATTTGACGTCATCAGCCACTCCAAATTGATATCCAAATTGCAGCTTCACTGCATCGAGACAAGCTGGTTCGAAAATTATCTCTCTGGACACACTCAAAGCGTGAGTTTCACTGA